>JASDQU010243811.1:52815-96876 GCA_032191745.1 Picea mariana
ATTGGAAGAATTGCAAAAGTGTCGTAAGTTTGGGTCGCAGGTGGACGAGTTTCGCGGAGGAACACTTAGTCATTTCGCAGATTTCACCAGGAGGAACGGACGGTCGGTATTATCTAAGGAGAATTCACAAATCTCCGTGAGCCATTAGATCTTTTGGAGGTGACAGGGAGATACATTGAAGGTATCGAAAGGTTCAAAGCTTAGGAGGGGCAGGACCGTAGATCCGGGCCGCAAGGACCATCGGATTTACACGTGGAATCGTGTATCGGGGTTTCATGGGTTGAAGTCCCGTGAACATCACAACAGGAATCACGAAATCATGAAACACGATATCCCGATGGGTAAGAGAACTGTGTGGGGCCACAGGAGTCAGTGGAGTTCACAGGTGGCATGCTATTTCGAGGTTTCGAAGCGAGAAGTCTCGAAACGTATGCATTAGGATTCGCAATATTGTGAACTCTGAAATGTCGATGGAGTAAAGGTACCATTGAAAGGTCAACTCGTGAGCGCATCGGAGTTTCGGCGTATCGGGGTTCGGGAGTTGGAGAGACAAGCTATTCGACATCGCGAGCACCGAATTCGAGATAAAGAAAGTCCCGAAAAGTGAAGGAAAGGTTAGCGTTGAMTTATGTCAGGTTTCGGGGATTCAAGAGACCTACACTTGACCACTAACCTCACGAAGTCGTGAAGTACGATATCCCATGTGCAAAGAGGAGATCCCACAAGGATTGTTGTGGGTTGAGATTTCTCGATAGGGAAATAGAAGAACCGTTTGGATTTCTTCGGGCCAAAAGGAAGGAAAGATCCTATGAGCACACGGACCGCCCGACCTATGAGTTGAGAGGTAGCAAGTACGTTGCCATCACTCTGAAATGCTTTCACGCATTTCTCATTCCAAACAAACTTCTTGTTCTTCTTTTGCAATTTCGTAATCGGATTTTCCATATTAAGGGTCAATTGAAGGTAGTCAATGCAGAGTCTCCATGACCCATCCTTATTCTGTATGAAGATAACACGGCACCCCACGGTGACACACTTGGAAATATAAGTCCCAGGTCCAACAACACCTTCAGTTGCATTCTCAACTCTTGTAACTCTAGGGTCTACATCTAATAAGGCATTCTTTCTATCGATTCAGTCCTCGGTTTTAGGTCTATGGTAAATTCCAATTCCCTCTCTCTCGACATCCCAGGTAACTCCTTAGGGAAGACGTCCATAAACTCTCTCACCATCAGAAGGTGTTCTAGACCTTCCTCTACTCACTTCTTGTTTAACACAAGGATTGCATAAAGCTTATATCCCTTGTGCATGCTCTTCCATAGCTGCAAGGAAGAGATGAACCTCAGGGAAACTCCCTAGTTCCACCCTACAATCACGCATCTTTGTCCCTCATCATCGACCATGCTCAACTGTTTCGTATTACAATTGAGTATCACCTCATGCCATTCCAACCAATCCATACCAATCACGACGTCATAAGATCCCAAGATCGTGGCATACAGGTTGGCCTTGGTGACAAACTCTCCTAGGTTAAGGATACAGCCTGTAACCTTCCCTCCAACCTTTTTTTTGGCTCCCTAAGCCATTTCTACAAATCTAAACTCAACATGTTTGACTGACTTTACCTTAATTATTTTTAGCGTTACACTAGAAATGAAACTCTCGGTAGCACCAGAATCTATCATAATACTAAGGGTCTGGTCAGCAATGGTAAGGATACCACTACTGAGGTGTTGGTCGTTGAGGTATAGTGAAAGTGGATCCTCTCTGGAAGCCACGATATCCTAGTGAAAGTATAGCTAGTGTTTGATGTTGTTGCGCACTAGATGAAACCTGCCCCGTGAGTCTTGATGGAGTCCTGTTTTGAACCCTGCTGATACGCTCCTCTGCTATGAGGGCCTTTTGAATGGCCTCATGCAAGGTTTGAGGCATCAGAGTCCTAACCTTTACACGAATGCTGACATTAAGGCCAAACACGAACCTGTTGACTTAAGTTTCTCGGTATTCAAGTGCGGAGCATACCAAAGCAGCTCCAAAAATAGGCCTCGTACTTGAGCATCATAGAGTCACCCTATTCCGAGGCATTGAAGTCGTTGAGATGATGCTCATTGAATTCCTCAGAAAGATACCTCTCTTGGAACTGTTCCTTGAACAGTTTCCATAACACATCTTTGACGACCATGTTCAAAAGTAGCAGGAGCGTCTTCCATCATAGAAGAGCGCTCCCCTTCCTTGGAAAGACTTCCATGCGTACCTTCATGTTGGAAGTCATAACCGGGAGAAATCATCCCTCTCAAGTTCTCGATGAATGCTAACGGTACTGGTAGGGGCGCGCTATGGACCCTCAGGGGTACAGGTGCCTTGGCCTCATCTCAGTACAAATGGTGAATCAAGGCCTTTAAAAATCATTGGAAGGACCTTGTCAGACCATCATCATCCCTTACAACAATCGAATCCAGCCTAAGGGATTGTTCTTCCCCCTTGCGGGTTAGACTCTGAGGACGCAGGCATTTCTGGAGGTGTTGCACCTCATTCCACGACACCACACAACGAACCTCTGTGACGTCCTCTAATCAATATCACCGAATGGACACGTTAAATTTTTAATTCGTGCTAGGTTGTTACTCAAGGTTTTACTACAATGGAAAGCATGGTGATCCACAGTCATAGGGTCGAACCCCCTCTGATACCATATGTAACAACCCCATCATTACGACTACAAGAGACATAAGCAAGTGCAATTTTTTTTTTTTTTTGAACAAGGAAAACAACAACGACAACAGTTGAACAAAACAACTTAATGACGAACACAATGCACGCAGATTAGGCAACATACAACAATGACTCATCACACTAGCACATCATGCAACTGGATGAAACATGCGATAACCAATAGACAAAAATAACGACTACCCACCCAACACAAGAAATACAAATCCTACCAGCTAAGGGACAACATCAACAACCCGACACAAAGGCTTTGATGACCAGGAACTAGAAAACTCTATGTCTCACAAACCCCAATGCCTTAAGGTGTAACAAAAACAAGTACCAACAACCATTACAATGAACAATGCCCGTATCGGAAAGAACAGACTCCAACCAGGTTATCATTCATCTCTATCCATTGGAGTGGGCAATGATCCCCTCATCAGGAATCATGTCGTCACAAGGTGATAGGTGTGACAGTAACCCTGACGCAACATAACACATCTAGACCAATAAACCAAGAATATTCAATGCGCTAGGATACCAAACTAACTGTCGAAATGCAAGACAACTAACCCAGGCACCTAATCGACAAGTCAACAATATGTGAGGAATCCGGACGACCATGACATTCATACAACACATTAAATTATTTGCGTAACAATTCTATTGCAATATACATAACTAGGTGCACATTAAAATAATTATTATCAATACAAATAGCTCCATGTAACTATTTTCCAATTCCATTGTTGGATGAGTAATTTCCTAGGGAGGAATTCACTATCTTTTCAACTGAAACAAATAGAAAACATGTCTTTTAAAACAATATAAAACATGTTTTTAAAACTGAAATGCTATCTTCTAAACAGGAACAATAATATGGAACATGTCCTCTAAAACATTATAAAAATGTTGTCCAACAAATAAACATTGTCACAACAAATAAAGTTGTCCAATCGTATGAATGTTGTCACAAGATATAAACACTATCAATCATTGTCAATATGCTATCATGTGGCGATGAGTAAATTCGTTGTCGACATACTTATCTATATGTTATTAATAAAATCTCCATTAATAAAATATTCTATTGTTATGCTATCAACATGCTATAAATAAAATCGTTGTCCTTTAAACCATATGATTCGATGTCCCTTAAACAACATATCGATTTTTAACAATCAATTGTAACGTTGTCTTTTATACAGGATTAACATATATATAAGGATTTAGCAAGGGTTAAATATATATCTTGTTGTCAACAATAATGGTAAATTGTTGTCCATTCGTTATGAGATATCTCCATCAATCAATCATTAATACCAAAGGGAGATCATTGTCATACACATCATACCATGAAATAATTTTGTTCGACAACACAGGTATTCCAATGGAGGATGAACACCTTCAGTAACCACTCACATAACCAGATCAAAGATTAACACACCGATGTTTTCACATGGTAAAATCGCTACGAGGAAACATCCATGGCCCCAACCAACGTGGTCACTTGGAGTAGTTTATTAATGCAAAGAAAAAGATTACAGAGAGATTTTACAAGAGAGTTTTTCACAATTGATCATCGGCAAATGACCCTCCATGCTCTTTAAATAGAGATTATGGAGCAATCGGGTGTTAAGCCACGGATCAATGGCTATTAAGATCAAGGAGAGTATGAACCATCAGATCACTCTATGTCAGGAACATATTGTGATGGCCATATTTCATAATTACAAATGCATACTAATGCATACTAAAGAAACACACTAGAAATCACACTTTTACCTAACGACACAATAGACCAAGTAGATCTTACTAACTCCTAAGTGTCTAAATATCCTAACATCCCCCCTTAAGAACAACTTGGGATAGGATTGAAGGATTTACAATAGTGACACAATAGGAGAAGGAAGGGGGAATTAGAGCCTATCCCCCCTTAATGACAACTTCCTGAACTCCTAACATAGATCGAAGTTTGGAAAACTTTGCTTCTGTAAGAGACTTTGTTAAAATGTCTGCAACTTGATCTTCTGTAGGGAAAAAGAGCACTTCAATAACTTGATCATGAATGAGATTTCTGATGAAGTGCATGTGTAGCTCCATGTGTTTTCTACGTTGATGTTGAACTGGGTCTTTGGCGAGCTTGATGGCACTCTGATTTTCACACCAAAGGCTGGTCAGATGTTGGTGCTAGAATCTAAACTTGCATTTACCGCTACTCGATACTCTGCTTTTGCTGAAGAAAGTGCAATAGCTTGTTGTTTCTTACAGGCCCAAGTGACAGGTCCTGAACCAAGGCTGAGAAAATAACCTACAGTAGACTTTCGATCATCAGGGTCGTTGGCCCAATCTGAATCAGTGAAACCAACCAATAAAAGATTCCCCCCTGAACTGTAATCTATCCCGAACTGAACTGTACCACGAACATAATGAAGTATCCTTTTAAGCTGATTTCCAATGGCTTTCATGGGGTGTTTTCATATATCAGTCAACAAGACCAACAACAAAGGAAAGATCAGGACGGGTATGAGTCAAGTATAAGAGGCTACCAACTAACTGACGATACAGGGTGGCATCAACTTCAAGAGAAGTACAGGTGGCAGAAATCTTGACTCCAGACTGGAAGGGAGAAGGGGTTGGTTTAGAATCGTCCATGTGAAAGCGACGAAGAAGGTCACAAGCATACTTAGACTGGGAAGGAAAAATTCCTTCATTGGTTTGCAAAACTTGGATGCCAAGGAAATAGTGCAAAAAGCCTAAGTCTGTCATTTCAAATTTCTTCTTACAGATAGTTTTCACATGGTTTAAAAGTTTTGAGTCACTACCAATAAGGATAAAGTAATTAACATAAAGGACAAGGAATATGAGATGGATTCCTACTTTCTTGGTATAGACATTAGGATCAGAATGGCATCTAGAGAATCCAGTGGCAATAAGAAAGCTATCCATTTTGGCATACCAAGCTAGAGGAGCTTGCTTGAGACCATAAAGAGATTTCTTGAGGTGAAAAAAAAGGCTAGAGTCATTTTGGACATAGCCAGGAGGTTGTTCCATGTAGATTTATTCTTGCAAATCTCCATGCAATAAGGTGGATTTAACATCCATCTGATGGACCTCCCATTTATGTGAGGCAGCAAGGGCAAGAACAAGGCAGATGGAATTCATTTTTTCTACAGGGGCAAAGGTTTCAGTATAGTCAATTCCTTCAACTTGGGAAAATCCTTTGGCAACTAACTGAGTCTTTTGTCTTTCAACACTTCCATCTGATGCATACTTAGTTCTGTAGACCCATTTGCATCTAACAAGTTTTCTTCCTTTTGGAAGAGGTACAAGATCCCAAGTATCATTTTCCATTAAAGAATGATACTCTTCATTCATTGTTGTATCCCAATCTGAATGACCTGAAGCTTCTGCAAATGTCTTTGGATCATGATTTTCTGAAACTTGAGACAAAAGAGAAGAGGCTCACTGTAACTATGAACATTTCTGATGTTGATCTGAAGGATCACCAATAAGATCACCAGCTACTTCTCGTTTTGAACGGACCCATCTAGGAAGCGGTGGAGCTGGTTTTGGTTCAGGCTCAAATGCCTCATCTTGAGGAGAGTGAGTAGGAGGAGGTGGATTTTCATCCTCATTGTCATCATTTGAAGAAGAAACCAGATCATAAGAAGGCACAAACACCGAAGATGGATCACAAGCTGAAGAAGGCACAATCGTCAAATTAGGCTCGCAGGCCAACATATTTTCATCAAATTTAACATCTCTTCTAATAATAATTTCATTACAATGTGATTGAAGAAGTCTGTAACCTTTGACATCTTCAGAATAACCAACAAATATACACTTCTCACTTTTAGACTGCAATGCTTTCCTTTTCTCATTAGGAATTTGAGCCCATGCTATACTGCCAAATACACGGAAGTGACTTACATCTGGTTTAATTTTAGTCCAAGCTTCTTCCAGTGTTATATTTTTAAGATCCTTTGTGGAGTGTGATTTACTATGTAATTTTCACAGTTTATGGCTTCTGCCCAATACTTTAGACTTAATCCCTTAGATTGGATCATACAATTAGCCATTTCTTTTAATGTGCGGTTCTTTCTCTCACCAACACCATTTTGTTGTGGCGTATATGGAACAATGTGTTGCATTTGAATTCCCTGTGTAGTGCAGTAGCTTGTGAAATTATTGTTCACATATTCACCTCCATTATCTATTCTTAACCTTTGAATTTTATGCCCAAATTGCTTTTCTACAAGGGCCTTGTAGGCAAAAAACTTCACTCTTGATTTTTAAGAAGTAAACCCAAGTACGTCTGGAAAAGTCATCAATTGAAGTTAAGAAATACTTGCACCCAGCAAAAGAAGGAGAAGAAAGTGGGCCACACAAATCACTATGATCAAGCTGCAAAGGACCCGAGGTGTGCCAAAAGGCACGTTTGTCAAAAATTTCCCGATGATATTTGCCAAGAACACAACGGCACAAACACCATCTTTGCATGAAATAAGAGGAAGACTAGTCACCGTCTGTTGATTACATAGTTGCTGCAATGAGCAATAGTTTAGATGACCAAACCACTCATGCCAAAGTTTTCTCAAGTCATTGCTATGAGAAACAAAAACTGATGAAAAATATGATGACCCAAAGTTGTCAAACTTGTACAACCTGGTAATATCATTAGTAATTCAAGTTGCAAGAACATGCTTAGGATCTTTTAGATCCTTGATTACAACTTGGTGAGGTGTAAACTCGATAGTTTTACCTTCACCTGAATGAGTGATTTGATATACTAATAGAAGGTTACAAGAAAGACTTGGAACACATAATACACCCTTGAAATGACCATTATATACTTGAATTGTTCTAGATCCTACAACACTAAGAGATCTATCATCACCAACAAATATTTTATTGGTGTTACATTCATTTAGAGAAGAAAATATGGCTTTATCCTTAGTCATATGATAAGATGTCCCTGAATCAATAAGCCACTCATCAGAAGAAGAAGTAGTAGTAGAATTTGAATTGAAGGAGAAACCAAAAGCAAAAAGTGCATGTCCGTGAGAAGAAGAAGTAGAATCAATACTGAAGTTGTGCTTCTTCATCGCTTCTTCTAAAGCTGCCATCTTCTTGAAACATTTGGACTCATCATGACCATCTTTATCACAAAAGTTGCAATGTTTGTTAGTATTCTAACTTTTATATTTTTCTCCTTTGTCACCAATAGGAGCTGAAGCTATCTAAGAAGGTTTGGGACCCTTATGTTGTTTGTTGTTGTAGTGAGGATGTTGCTTCTTGGGATACTTGGGTTTATCTTTTTGCTGGGCAACTAAAGCTTTGTTGGAGAGACCTGTAGTGTTGATCACTCCAAATTGTACAACCTTATCTTCCTCTCGAATCAAAGAAGCACAAAAGGACTCAAGAGTGGGTTTTTCATAAGATTCTTCCCATATAGACTCTCTCATGGCATAAACGGTAGATACAAACACACAATATGCACTACCTAGCTTAGAAAGAAGAAGATAGATGAAACACTCTTCCTCCATATTTATCTTACATTCTTCACATAAAATTCTGAGTGTTTTAAACCTAGATATATAGTCTTCAAGGCAAGAAAAATCATTTGGACTCAAGGTCAATATTTGATTTTCTATATATTGTGCTCGAATAATATTGAGTTTACCAAACACAGATTCAATCGTGTCCCAACCTTCTTTGGGGTCATCAATATCTTGAAGGTGGTACCTTAAATCAGAAGAGGTGGAAATTTTGATTATTCCACGTGCTTCGTCATTCCTATTATCCCACTTGGTTTTCTTATCAACATCAGTGGGTGTTTTTTCCTTTCCCAAGGTAATCCAGTACAAGCCTTTACTTCTTAATAAATCTTCCATATGACATTTCCATTGGAAGTAATTGTTGTTGGTAAGCAAGACAATACTTGTATAAGCCATATTAAATATGCATAATGTGGATTTAAAAACTAAAACTGATGACCTGGATGGAAAGAGCTCGAAAACATATGCGGTTTAAAAAAAAAACGGCACTGAAAACGGACTTCCGATGTTAAATTTGTGCCCTTTTAAAAAAAAGGGCACAATCGGTAACCAAATGACCACGTGATTGTGTAAGTTGCTTTATGAAGTGACCCACTTTTATAAAGAGAAGTGGGGATCAATTTTACAATGAAGTTACTTTATACCAGAAAAGATGCATGCAAAATAAATAACTCTAAAAAATATTAAAGCTACTTATAGTGATTCACTTTTATACTTGAAGTGAAATACACTTTACAATTTTAGCATGAACTTTTCCAAAAAAAGGTAACAAAAGAGAGACTTGAACTGAAGACCTCTTACTTAATAAGGCAATTTTTAACCAAATGATCTAGAAAAACATATTGTAATGCTCAGAAGAAGGATTGGGGGTGTTGGTTTTGTTGTTGTTGAAGACAGCCTTGGAGAGCGTGCTAAAAAAAACTCTTTTCACACAAGAAAAAAATTTCTCTTCTCGATGACAACAAAGTTTAGATCTCGGTTAGCTTACCCAAAAGATGCACCTTTTCCTATCTGTTTCAGATTTTCCGAGATCGCACAGGGCACGAGACAAAGAGCATACGTAGATCTAAAAAAGTAGCAACCTGGAAATAAATAAAACAAAACCAGAATAAAACCAAAATGCTACTCTGCGAAAAAAATTTAAAATGCGTATTCAAGCTTTATACCTCTGAATCTGACTGTAATGGTCGTATCTTGGGCAAACGGAAACCTTTTCGAGTGAAACGAAAAGTGTTCCTGATTGAAATGCGTGCTCCAGACGCAATGGAACAGTCCTCTCATCCCATAAATGTACTAAAATCATAGAAATTGGAGATGAGTCAACTCAGCTTCATGATCTCAATCTACAACAAGAGCGGGTCTTCAAATAGGCTTTGATACCATGTTCGACAACACAGACATTCCAGCAGAGGACAAAAACCTTCAGTAACCACTCACATAACTAGATCAAAGATCAACACAACTATGTGTTCACGTGGTAAAACCCCTATGGGGAAACATCCACAACCCCAGCCAACGCGGCCACTTGGAGCAGTTTATTAATGCAAAGAAAAAGATTACAGGGAGATTTTACAAGAGAGTTTCTCACAATCGATCATCGACAAATGACCCTCCATGCTCTTTAAATAGAGATCATGGACCAATCAGGTGTTAAGCCACAGATCAATGGTCATTAAGATCGAGGAGAGTATGAACCGTCAGATCACTCTATGTCGGGAACATATTGTGACCGTCGGATTTTCTAACTACAAATGCATACTAAAGAAACACACTACAAAGCACACGTTTACCTAACGACACAATAGACCAAGTAGATCTTACTAACTCCTAAGTGTCTAAATATCCTAACAAAATTCACCCAACCAAATACACAGTCAAATGGGAGATGTTACACAGTCTCAAACACAACAANCAATCGGGTGTTAAGCCACAGATCAATGGTCATTAAGATCGAGGAGAGTATGAACCGTCAGATCACTCTATGTCGGGAACATATTGTGACCGTCGGATTTCCTAACTACAAATGCATACTAAAGAAACACACTACAAAGCACACGTTTACCTAACGACACAATAGACCAAGTAGATATTACTAACTCCTAAGTGTCTAAATATCCTAACAAAATTCACCCAACCAAATACACAGTCAAATGGGAGATGTTACACAGTCTCAAACACAACAATCAAGGTAAAAATTCGTTGTCATTGAAAAGATAAAAACGCAGTCAATCAAGGTATCAATTCGCTTCCATTCAAGGGATAAATTTGCAGTAAATCAAGGTATAAATTTGTTGCCAGTCAAAGGATAAAAATGTAGTTAATCAAGGTTTAAATTTGCTTCCATTCAAAGGATAAATACCCAGTAAATCAAGGTATAAATTTGTTGCCAGTCAAAGGATAAAAACACAGTTAATCAAGGTTTAAATTCACTTCCATTCAAAGGATAAATACACGGTAAATCAAGGTATAAACCCTCTTCCATTCAAGGGATAAAAACACAGTTAATCAAGGTTTAAATTTGCTTCCATTCAAAGGATAAATACACAGTAAATCAAGGTATAAACTTGCTTCCAATCAAAGGATAAAAATGCAGTTAATTAAGGCTTAAATTCGCCTCCATTCAAAGGATAAATACACAGTAAATCAAGGTATAAACTTTTTTCCATTCAAAGGATAAAAACGCAGTTAATCAACGTTTAATTCGCTTCCATTCAAAGGGTAAATACGTAGTAAATCAAGGTATAAACTTGTTGCCAGTCAAAGGATAAAAATGTAGTTGATCAAGGTTTAAATTCACTGTCTATAATGTAAAAATAAAAGCATGGTCTAAGGATAAGGCTCTTATAATTTCGCTATCATTAACTCTAAATCGGTTGCGTAATACAAACGTAATGCCATCTATTACAATGTTGTTTCCAACAACATATCGTTGTGCAAATAACATAATTAATCTTATATATCGTTGTCTAAATAATCAAGATTATTGTCCATTAATTAATCTAAGTCAACAGTGATATATGTGTCCAATAGTAATATTTTTGTACATTGTTATTCCCTTTCAACAACATTAAAGTGCAGGTGCATCATAATGAAATACATTGGTAAATTGTGGTTTATCAAAAACGCAGGTGAAGTTTTATTTCAACAATACAATGAGATAAAAACTAGATGCATTTAATGGTTATTCAGCAATAAAACGAAATAAAAACTGGACGCATTTAATGGTTATTCAACAATAAAACAAAATCAATTAGGATGCAATGAAAAGGTTTGATCAATACTAAAACAGTTTCAATTGGACGCATGTAAACTTCCTTGTGTTTTATCATTAAAAATAAAAGAACGCAGACACAAAGATAAATTTGCAGATATCATAAATTTGCAGCCATATCATTTAAATAAATGCATACATAGCATTGAAAGAAACACAAACATTTACCAAAGTTCAAGCAACTAAAAACGTAGAGAAAATCAGAGTTTTATCAATCAAGATGCAAAGTTTAATCAAAGTTTACTCATATGAAAAAAATAGAGATATAAGTAAGGGATAAACAACTAGGCGAAAAATTTATGCTTCACTCATCATACATGCACAGGAAAATAGGGCATTTGAATCTATAGGTCTTTAAACACCGAAGTGACGACCATCAATTCGACTCCTGGCCAACTGCTCAGGCATAGACTGATGACTAAAGGGATAACGGATAGAAGATAAAACACAACATTCTTCATAATAATAAATAAAATAAACACAGAGAAGTCAATGACATTATAATTTGGATTCACCAAGGGAAATCCATTCAAAAATAAGCGTCTGTGTACCATAGCCAAATGCAACGGCTCCAAGTCATAGTCTCGCATGCACTCCATCCAGTTCCCTCTTGCCGACCGATGTGACCTCACCAGTACCTCCCAGCTAGCGATAGGGGTACTCTTCTTCCCATTGATCCCCCCGAGCCACAAAGAGGCCACACACACAATACCAGAGAATCGCTGGCACCCAACCCATCTCGCAAGGTCGAGCTACCACTTGTTACCCAAGTTGAGTATCCCAACTCCCACAATATAAGTTCAGTCAAGACAAAAATGCAGCAGCGTAACGTTACGCATAAAGCTGAAATCCATACTCCTCCTCCTCCTCCATCCTTTTTATAGAGTTTTTCAAGTAATTGGTTTCCCAAATTCTCATTAAATTCTCTTTTCATTTAATTAACTAGGAAAAACCTCCCCCTTACACATGTCACCCATCCCCTAGTTTCACCAAAAATTCAATTTTATTAATTAATTAAGTATTCTTATTCCCCTCGCCCACCTAAAAGAATTCCTAAAAATGCTCCTAGGTGTCCCAAAATTCCCTTACACTTATTAAATGACTTACGCCTTACTAAATTCCTGGTTGAGTTCAAAAATAGCAAGTTCGCAAGGCAAGATTCCTTACTAAGTCAGACATTCATCTTTTTCTTTATGTTTCCCCCTTTTCTTTAGGTTTCCCCTTTTTCCTTTAGTTTCCTATTTCTTTTAAGTTTCCCTCTTTTCCGTTTTTAATCAAAAACCAATTTAGCAAGTGTAGAAAAACAACCATTTACCCCTTTTTCTTTTTAACTAAAAATTAAATTAGCATATGTACGTAAAATAACCATTTCCCTTTTTAAAATTTTAATCCCCCATTATAATTTGATTTTAAAATTTAATTTGAATTTATTACCCCCCTTCTTGTTACAAGTTTATTTATTATTATTATTATTTTTACCACAAGTTCTACTTAGACCTAGGTTTTTAATTTCTCTAAGCTGGGCGATAGGGAAATTTGTTTTTAAATCTTACTTATCACATCATTCATTTAAAGGCCGACTAGGTTTATTCGCTTTACCAGTTAAAATCGCAACATGCCCTTCAGGACGCACTAGGTTCTCCAAGGGTGCCACTCGCCTATTTCTATTTTCCTTGTGCGACGTGCCCTTCAAGACACACTACGTGCTCTAAGGATGCCACTTGCCTCTTTATGTTTTCCTTGCATGACGTGCCCTTCAGGACGCACTACTTGATCCAAGGGTGCCACTCGCCTCTTGATAGACTTGGTAGACATCAAAAACCCCTGGAGTCAATACTCAACCAGGTGATCTTGTGGGAGACTAAGGGGCTCTAAGGAATAAGTCCCCTACCTTATTGCACACCCCTTAGAACCATTGTGAGTGATTTTCGCAGTCTTCCCTCACGACATCGTGGGTCTTCTCAAACTAGGTAATCATTAACCTACAGTTCGAGCCACTGTGGGAGTGCTAGTAGACTGTGGCAGGGTTGTTTTCCACACCTCTCCCTCAAAGTCTCTAGTTTTCATGCATGACCCCTCTACTCCACATGTGAGTCTGGTCAGCAAGGTATCTTTGGCCTGCATCATCAACAAATCATGTCAGCAACAAGAATCAATACTCATAGCATCTAATCATATGTACATCTGTCATATCAATAACATTGAAACCCAACAATCCTCTCCCTGACTCAATCCAGAGTCCAAGGGGTTTCATCGATGCCTCTTCATCCTCAATGTCCAAAGTCCTACACACTCAGGAGAACCCAGTCAATAGCACCTGTCTATGAAAAGAGAAACAAAATAACATATCAGCATATCTCATAATCGTAATCAAATGACCAATAGTATAATAATCTCGATCACTTGTAAGGAAGTGTCCTTACATAATAAGTTTGCTCAGTGCGCGCAAGATCGGGATGTTACACTACCAAATAAGCCTGAGGCCACATGGAGCGCACCAATACGATCAGGAGATGAGAAAAAGGGGGTTGTGCCCATAAGATGTGCAGAAAGTGGGTTTTAAACATTGTAATATAATTTTAATTGGATTTTCTCAGCAGTTTTGGAGATTTTGGTCATTTTTGGGGGATATTGGGCCCTTTTTTAGGCCAAATCTTGGGGGGAAGTTGGAAGATGGTTACCAACTTCAGATATATATAAACCAGGGGTTCTTGAAGCCAAGGGAGGAGGTTTATCATAGGTTTATGCTGAATATTTTCCAAGCCCAAGCCATTTTTATGCAGGGAATCTCTTGAGGAGATCACCTTTGCAGACCATTTATGGGAGCTCTGTTCATCCGATTTTAGTTTCATCAGTTTTGTTGGGTTCTAGAGATCTGGTAGAACAAGAAAAGATCAGTTTGTAACCTTTTTGACACTGTTGGGATGTACGTTTAAATATTTGAATGGAAATAATAATGCCTCACCCACTAAGACAAAGGCCCGGAGATGTAGGCGAGATTGTCGAACTCCATTATCATTTTGGTTTTTTATGGTTTGTTGTTATTCATACTCATGTTCAGATCTGTATATGTTTATCTGGATGTCATATTTCCTCTTTAACTCTTCCTCTTTCATTAGTTTCCTAAATGCTAATTTAATTCATGCAAGATAGCTCAACCATTGTCGTTAAAAAGATCTTTTCGGATCAAGGAGGGCAGCTACAACAACTATAGTTGGGTGTTGGTCTTGGTTTACGGTTTTTGAACTTTTAGCTTGGTGCGCTACCTTTGGAGAAAGGTGTGCTATCTCTTGGTTATCTGTTGGGTCTAGTACTGCTTCCAAAATTATTCTATTTGTCAAGGTTATGGTGTTCGAGGGTGGTTGCATGCCTATGGTTGGGTGAGATTATTGTAATATTTTATATGGTTAAACGACTACATCTTAACACCCATGTATCTAGAACACTTGAAATTACGCATGGAGTTCTATGAGTATGTTTATTTTCATGTCCATGTGAAATAATTGCAATGGGACTTGAACCGTTGTGAAATGAAATTTTAATTTAAGAAACCCTATAATAAAGTGATCGAAAAAAAATACTACAAATCAAGAAAAACTGGAAATACATGAAAAAATGTTTATTTTGTATATTTCCAGTTTTTATCATTATAGTTTTATCAAAAGTATGTAGAGTGGGTACTCATTATTTAATTATTCATCCAACCAATTCCTACACTTGAAATTTGAATGAACATATAAAGAGATAAGTCAACCTACAATGAAAAAAGTAGTTTTATTCCTTTCCCTCCAAAAATATTTGTTTGTTGATGCTATGAAAAAACTTGAATCCATCACTCTAAACTTTAAACTATCCACATTTTTTATTCATCAAGAAGAAAATTGGCCATCGCCCTTCCTAGTGAGAGGAATCATTCTAAATCTCCAGCTAGGTAGGAAAATTTATATTTCCATACTCAATGTTATGATATTTTCTCATCTGATATATCAAAAGTGAAGAGGCATAGATGGAAAAATATTGAATTAGTGCCCACTATCAAGGTTTATCCTGGTTGGTGTTGGCCCTTGACCAAGTTTTGAGGATCTTTGGTCATGTTTGACCTACTTTGGGGACTTTGACAGGCTGTCGAAGGCAGAGTGCAAGTCAAAGCAGAGATCGCGGGATCTCGACCCCTTTTTAGGGCTTTTTGGGTTTTGGGATTATGTAACGAATATGGGGATGTCATCCCATGGGTTTACCCATGTTTAGGCCCAATTTTGTAATATATAAATAGATGTCTAGGCGATGTAAGAGGGGACATCTATGTGATGCTAAGTGCTAAGTGCAAGTGGTAATTGTAATTGCTTTTTGCATACTGTGTAAGAATTGCAGAGCTAAGTGAAAGTGATCGTAAGAGACTATGCAAGGCTTTGTATTGTAACTCAGGGAAGGAGGATCTAGCGAAGTGCCCAGATCTCTTGTCCTAGCAGAGTAAGATCTCAAGGCTCTGTGCATGTAGAATATTGACAGAAGACAATAAAGAGAAGAAGAATTGGTGGATGTAGCCCCAGGGAGGGGGTGAACGAYGTATATCCTATGTTGTGGTTTCTTTGTGCATTTTTTATGTTCTCTTGTTTATGTGATTAAATGATTAGTGGGTTGATGTGTGTTAGATGAATCTGATACAATAGATTAGTGTTKAATAATGTAAATGAATGCTAGATCWGACCTATGTTGATGTGCTTAGTGCTTGATTATATTGTATCTGTGTGAATATTGCATTGTTTTGTTATTAGGGTTTATCTGCGTTGTAAGMTAAAAGAGAATATTGATGAACTGTAACTACTAAGTGCTCTGTTAAAGTGTTACAATCACATATCTTTGTTCCAGCTAAGGTTGCAGACATCAGAGTCCTGCAACCACTCCTGCCTCTACCTCGGGTGAGACTTCATCTGCTTCGCAAGTGTTGCCGAAAGGGCTGGTAGTTAGGGTTTTATTGGTGCATTGTTGTAGCGTTGAACCCTGGGTCTTCCCCTGTGCCAAAAAATGGTTCTATTGTCAGGACTGGAACTGTGCTTACTGGGAACTAAAGAAAAGAGAAAGCTATGTGCGTAGATCTATTTCCCTAGTGCACAATATTCTACTTGACCTGTGAAGCTCTGTGCCAAGAAGAAGAGTCAGATCTGAAGAAAAGAGGTAAGACCTGAAAGATTTGTGCTATGATAAAGGTAAGAATAGTGAAAGGTTTTGATTGAAAAAGTAAGATAAGTGGAAATTTTTGTTTCAAAAGTATGGATCTAGGTATGTTTGATAAAATTTTGTCCTAGCTTGAAAAGTAGGGCACAGCTAGATGAAAGAGGGTTTGATATGAGTTGATATGAAAAAAATAGTGAGAGATATGTTATTCGTATGTATAGAAAGAATGTTTGGACTAACAAATGGATGCAGGATCCTAGAAATATTTTTTTGCAGGTTAGCTACTATCCTAGTGTGCACTACAGGAAAGGTTGGGGATTATTTCAAAGAAAAAGAAGACTAACTCTTTGTTACATTTGCAGAAGATTGGGACATCTTGTTAAGGAATGCCCTGGTAAAAGACCTAGTTGTCTTTATTGTAAAGATATGGATAATGAAGTTTTAGATTGCCCTAGAATGATTGCTAAGATTGACCTAATGAATATGAGACAAGAAAATCCCAAGGAAGGTTATGAAACTGAGACCATGGAAGAACCCCAGAAAGAATCAAAGAATGTATTACTACAAATGAAAGAAACCCTAAAGGATCACAAAAATATCAACTTATCAAAGATATTCAAAGAAAAAGAATGCATAGAAGCAAGAATAGGAGACTTCGACATTCACTGTGTTCTGGATGAAGAAACACAGGTGAATATCATGACCGAAAGAACTTGGGAAACTTTAGGAAAGTCTGATATGATTCCTTCATTGGGAGGAATATGATTATTTAGAGGAAAGTTGATAATCCTATGTGGAAGAATCACCCAGATATCTATGAGTGCTCATGGAACTTCGACAGAGGAATATTTTGAGATTGTTAAATTTATTGAGAAGAACGCTCCATTTTCTATATTACTAGGTAAACCTTGGATTGAAAAGGATCATGCCAAAATAAAAGAAGAGGAAGTCTTAGAGCAGAAGAAGAAAGAATTAAAATATTTCATGACTAGGAGGATAGCACACTTGATTGAAGAATAGGAGAACAGATCGAAGCTACTTAGAACAAAAAACTTGGGTGTCGAAGTTAAAAGAACACAAGAAGACTCACAAAAGACTGAAGTACCTACCCTAGAGAGAGAAAATATATTACTCTCCGACCCTATCAAAATAATCTCAACAACACGAATTTACTATGCCAAAAGGAGATAAGAATCAGAATGGAAAGAAGAATACCGAGATGAAGATCACAGGGAAGAAAGCTATAAAACTCAGTAAGAAGAGAGAAAAGACAGAAAACTTACAGAAGGTCCCTGTAACATCCCGCTCTGGCGCACTGAGACTACTTATTATTTGAGGACACTTGCTCGCAAGTGATCTGGACCCTTTTGGTGTTAGACCTTATGTATATGATTATGATGTGATTGATAGATGATATGATGTGTTACCATTCATGTAGACAGGTGCTATTGACTCAATTTATTGAGTGTGCAGGTTTGTGACCTTGAGGATGCGGAGGCATCGGTAGACCCCCTTGGGCTCCGGACTGAGTTAGGGAGTGTGTTTTTGGGTTGATTTGTTTATTATGATGTTGATTTGATGTGATAAATTGATGACGACATTCTGACATGATTATTGGTGATGCAGGCTGACGATAGCTTGCCGACTTGACTCACATATGGAGTAAAGGGTCCACACACAATTGTAGAGAGGTTGAGGGAGAGGGGTGGACAGCAGCCCTGCCACCGCCTACTAGCACTCCCGTCGTGGTTCGAACTGTAGGTTAACGATTACCTAGTTCGAGAGGACCCACGATGCCGTGAGGGCCGACTGCGACAGTCTCTCACGATGATTCTAAGGGGCGCGCAATAAGGCAGGGGCCTTATTCCTTAGAACCCTTAGTCTCCTACTAGCTCACCTGGCGGAGTATTGACTCCAAGGGTTATAGAGGTCTACCAATCAGTTCAGTCGGCGAGTGGCACCCTTGGAGCACGTGGTGCATCCTGAAGGGCACGTCGCACAACGAAATTCTAGAGGCGAGTGGCACCCTTGGCGCACGTGGTGCGACCTGAAGGGCACGTCGCGATAAAGGTGGTTGTTGGAGTCAGCCCAATTATCCCTAAGTCTTCAGCACCTGAATAAAACTTTAAGCTTACCCTTAACCAATTGTCGTCTAGCCTAGAATCTAAACCCTAAGCCTAAGACCTTCTAGAAACCGGGGGGAAATTTCATTGTGGCCTTAACTTTTGAAATTTCAAAAAAAAAAACAACAAAAAAAAAGAGAAGAGAAAACAAAACTCAGACCATCTCCCTTCCTTAATCCGTGTCTACTTAATAAAACTGACCTCCATCGCCCGGATCACCCAGTGTCCGTCTCCCATATACTCGTCTAGTCCACTGTACCACATCGCCATCCCTCCTCGTAAATCCTCCTTATTCATTTTGGTAAAATATTTACCTTCCCCTATACTGGTTTGCCTTCGCTCAAATCTCTCTTTGATCCTGAAAACACAAATACATTAATGGTCAATTAATTGATATATGCAGGTTTTTTTTATAAAAAAAAAAAGGAAAAAAAGAAAGAAAGGGGGAGATGAAAATACAAATAAGTATATTTATTTATATACAACTATAAACCAATAAGTTAAGCATGGGAAAGGGGAAATAAAAAGTTAAATATATAAATAAATAAATAATTAAAAAAGGGGGGGTAAATAAATAAATAAATAAATGAAATGTGCGCACATGCTTTGATTTTAGAAAAATAAAATAAAAATAAAAATCAATTTGGATTATACAAACGAATTAAACTAAAAGAATTGGAGAAAAGTCAAAAAGGGGAAAAAGAGGGGGGAAAACCTAAGTGAAAAGGGGATTAGGGTTTGAGGGGATAAAGGGAGGGGAGAAAGGAAAAGAAGGGGCTTTTTGTTTTTGGGCGGAGATGGGATTGCTATGCAGGAGAGGAGAGACTGACTGATTTTCTGGTAGGAGTTGGGAAGCCTCAGCTCATTGTGAGTGGTAGCTCAGCCTTGGAGGCGAGCTGAGGAGCTAGGACCTTCTGGTTGTGTGTGGCCCCTTTGCAGCTCGGGGGGCTGAGGGGGAAGAAGATTACCCCTAGCGTTTGGCTGGGAGGTACCGGTGAGCTCTTTGAGGTCGGCAAGCAGGAGCAGCTTGGAGTTAGGAGCAGCAGGAGCAAGGAATCGTCGCGGAAAGCAATAAGTCCAAGGTATGATACGTAACCAAGTAGTTAGAATACATTGAAATTTTTATGAAGGAACACCGTATCTTTTATTGTGATCTGAACGGAAAAAATTCTTATTAGGGTTCTGGTGTACTGTGTTAAAAGAAATATTTATTGCTCATGATTTATGATTGTGCAAAATTCCCCTTTTATTTCTGCCTGGACCATGGAAAAAGATTATTGTTTAATGTTGCTCCTTCCTTGCGAGTTCGTGGTTTAACTCCGGCATTTTCCCTGGTTGATCCACCGAGTTTCTGTGGTGATAGTCCCTGTGTTTTTCCAGTCTAATCCCATTGCATTTATGGTGAAATCTCTGCGTTCATCTTTACCCTGCGTGGGTAGTTATTTGTCTGAGTTTAGGGTTAAAACTTGCGTTCTACCTTCCTGGAGTGATAATATATGGTTCCTCTTGGCATTGTGCGCGCAAGGATAAATATTGTCGCAATGGGTGTATTTACAACAGTAAATTTTTAGTTCCCTCCCTGGGGTGTTAAATCATTCTGGGCAATGACTTTTACGTGCCTGCGTTCCTTTTTCATACCACAAATTGCTCTATGTTGTCTTAAGTCTGGGCGTGTTCTTCTATCCTGAGCTATTGATTTAAAAATGGTGGGACGGCCCAAATACTTGACTRCTGGTTCACCTTTTAAAAATAATGTATATAATATATGCCGAATAACATCTTTGCGCTCCCAGCTACATCCTACCCAGTTGCTCAGATTCGCGTTCAATTGTATTGAAGCTCCTAACCTTCTTGGAACCCTTTTTATTCCACTTACCACTCATCGCCTACTATTCAGCTGGCCTGAATCTTTGTGTAAAGACCCACGCAGTGAAAGACAGAGGAGATCCGTGTATCCAGCCGAGCGAATGAGTTGGGCTTTCGGTGACGCATTTCCATTATTCCTGAATGGCTTCGGGCCAGGGGTGATTATGTTCACAGCTACGAGAATGGCTAGTGAGGCCGCATGTCTACGAGATGTTATTTTCTATTTTTATTTAATATTTGTTCACCTTGTTAGATTTCGGCATTTCGTGCCAGGAGTGATTGGGTTCACTGCTACGAGAATGGCGAGCGAGGCGCGAGCGAGACCACAGGCTCTGTCCTTATCCGAATAATGTTGGTCGAAGATGCCCCTAATTTGATACACTGATATATTGACACCTCTTTAATCGAGAATAAATAAATCCAAAATCGTGATGTTAAAGGAGGCTCGTATATCGTAACATGGGCTTGCAGAGTATCTTGTGCAGTGTAAGTTATTATTATTATGGTTTAACAGTTAAAGTCACATGGCGCATGTAATCTCCACCGTTAAAATTTATAATTCCATCCATTTCTTTTAATTTCGGGTTGGATTTTAGATAAAATCCTCTAATGATCAAAACGCGTGGTTTTCAACTTCCAATCCAACTCGTGGCTTGACCGGCGTATTCCGATTTGGCTTGGGTATGACCTGTAACGTGGCTTGATTGAATTGGGTTACGGATGCATTAAAATATGGTGTTGGGGCAGCTGGAGCGTAGGGTTCCTTCTTAAATGCATTTTTCCCTTTTTAAGCATATTTGTATAATCGATGACAGCCACGCATTTAGTCACCAGAATGCCGAAGTAGGGACAAAAAAAAAAAAAAAACTACACTTATGAATCCTAGGGTTTTAGCTTCAACCACGCGTCTTAAAGAAGGGGTCATTGTTGCTTCAGTTTAACTTTTGATTTTGGTTTCCGCGCGACTGTAGTGTCATTTGCTGCAGTCCAATAGATTTTTCCATTAAATTTTAGGTTGATATGCGGTTAAAGGAAAATACTGGTTGGGGCAGCGATTATTTAAGATATCTTTTTAGGTGGGATTTGGACAGGGATCTGCCAGAGCCTCGATTGCATTTATTTCTTTTTCTCGATTATGCACCCTTGCCACACAGTCAGTTCCCCCATCGTGCTCCGTGCTCACGACTCCATAACTGTTAAACCTACAATGTTAGTCCTTGTCAACGGCACTGTTAATAATAGCTATTGGCTTTAACTTCTGGCATATGCATAAATATTAATATTGTCTAATCTGAATACAATGATTATACTTGTCGAATATTAATGTTAACGTTGATTAAGTTATAATATTGAGAATATAATATCTGTTGGACTGCTAAAGTAACACTAGTTAAATTCAATGACACGTTTGCTTTAATTGCGATATTCATATAATCACTGATATGTTGAGTTAGGGCAATCGCAAGGTTAGTAATAGTTTAAATACCATAGTAATAGTATTAATTGAATTTTCATGTGATAGAATGGCCATGATTAGTAATAGGTTAAATACAAGGTCGATATTATAAATTGAGTGCTAAGGTTGTTAAATTGTAGGAGGAGTAATAGTTTAAATACCTTAGTAATAGTATTAATTGAATTTTCATGTGATAGAATGGCCATGATTTGTAATAGGTTAAATGAATGGTTGATATTATAAATTGAGTGCTAATGTTGTTAAATTGTAGGAGGAGTAATAGTTTAAACGCCATGGTAATAGTATTAATTGAATTTTTATGTGATAGAATGGCAATGATGAGAAATAGGTTAAATGCAAGGTTGATATCATAAATTGACTATTAATATTGTTAAATTGCACGAGGAATAATAGTTTAAATGCCATAGTATTAGTATTAATTGAATTTTCATGTGGATAGAACGACAATGATGAGTAATAGTTTAATTGCAATGGTGACATTATAATTTGAATGTTAATATTGGTAGACTTGCAATGAGGAGTACTATTTTAATGTAATAGTAATATTATTAAATGAAGGATTGTGTTGATAGAATGGCAGTGATAAGTAATAGTTAAAATGCATTAGTAATGTGCTTAATTGAAAGATAATATGGGTAGAATCGCCATGATAAGTATTAGTTTAAATGMTTTAGTAATATCATTAATTGAATATTAGGGTTGGTAGACCTRCAGTGATAATGAATTGTCTAATTKCAACCGTAATATTATTAATTGAAATATAAATATGGGTTGAATTGCGATGTGGAGTAATTGTATAATGGCAATGTTAATATGGATGCATAAGTGGCAATGTCCAATTGTTAAATGAACGTTCGTGACGATGCCTAGATCGTAACGATATTATTGGCCTAGTGAATTTATTGGTTGCCCCTTAGGATAAGGTCCTCTTCTATTAATAAGAAGTATTGGGACATTTGGTCTCGGTTGATGTCGTCGGGTCCCAATGGAGAATGGTCGATTGGGGTCCTCCCGACTTGTGTCTCCCGTAGAGGTCGTGTTGTCCCTGGTCTTGTAGTACTTGTCGGTTTTGTATTACATAGGCTGTCTGTGTCGGGCGAGAGGTAGACTCCTCTTGTATCTTAGTATTTTTATCTGTGTGATCTGGTGGAAGGAATCCAGTGCCGTATCAAGAGTCTCGGGCTGTTTAAGGGCACAGTTCCACTCTTGTGACACATTCTGAGCCGTATCAGTAGTCCCAGGCTGTTTAAAGGCACAGTTCCACTACTGCGACTCTATTGACGGATTCCTTCTTTCTGTAACGGTACTGTGCCTAACCCCTGGTGTCAGTTTCTGCCTACATCCGTTAGTCACCCACCTCTTGTTCGGGGGCGTTTGCTGCTCGTTGTCGCTATGATATGTCGGGTCGTCTTGTTGAGTTCGTCCTACTTGCGTCCTGTTGGTTCGAGTGTTGACGTAGAGTCGATGGGGTTGTTTCTTTTACACGCGCACACACACTTAAAAAAAAAAAAAATTCACCGGTGGATTGAGTAGATGTCCTTAGCTAGGAGGGTTGTTACATTCATCTTGGTCTTCTTCAGTAAGGTTGTAACATGTTAGCAATTTGATTACTGTCGAAGATGATTTGTGCATGCTACACGATGGTGTTATTTATATATGTTCTTCTTCCATAAAAATATTACTTCTAATGACTTGGAAGGATGCATTTACTAAAGTTGAATATGATTCAAAACTAAATGTTACCTTAACATTTTGGGAAATCTCTTCCCAATCTATTGTCCCTCTGTGCACTTCTAGTTCTAGATACCAGTTCTTGGGAACCGTATCAAGTGTATGTACAAAATTGTGCATCCATTCCTTCTTGGGAACTTGACTCCAAGTTGTAATGCACTATGCAATATGATCCGTCAGACTACTCAACCATGTATACTTTTGTATCATTTCTTCATCTTCTATTTCAAATATAATCTGCATAAGTCTTTTACATCACTATCAATTTCCTATTCCTTCCTTGTGTGTCCCCCACCATCTTGTTGGGTTTATATTAGTGCACCATATAATGCTAACAATATTTTTTGTTTGGGTATATGAAACTCAAATTATTTTACAAACGAATTGACATCGGTTATTCCATCAAATCTAGGTGCATCATTTACCTCTGTTCTGATCCAACACAAACAACGAGTAATGAGAACACATATTCTGTTTGATCCTTCATGTAACCTATGCTGCCAATTTTCAAGTCCTTCCTCTAAATCTGATGCACAAGAACTAATGCTTCTTCAGATAAATGCACCATCAGAGGTAGGATTTACATGATCATCCATGCACATTGTCATATTATACAAGTTATCTATTTCTTTTCTGGTGGGTTCCACATTGGCGCATAGGGAAGAACCTAGGTTCATAAGAGTAAATAGCCAACAAAACCCTTAGACACCAACCCTTTTGGCATCACCTGCAATAAAGTGAAGTCTCACCCGAGGCATCTGGAGGGGATGCAAGAACCAAGTTTCTGCAGTGATGAGGGGAAGTGAGACTTTCAACATTTTATTACTAACCATCTACTCATGTGCGTAGTTTCCATTAGTTAACAGTTACTTATCATGCAACATACCATGTACAAGATATTACTTTACTTAATATTTTCTCATTCATCAATTACTTCAGTGTGCAACATTATAACAACATAATCATATTCAGGATAATAATCCTTCAACATCAATGTGTAATATCAGTAACATGTTATCCATTCAACATATCTATGCTATTCATTTATCACATTCATCATAATAGAACACACATAGAATCACATCAAGACAGTTTTAACGCGGTTCACCCCAATTTGGTCTACAACCACAACGGCTGGCTTCTTATTATTCATTTATAACCTTCATTATAGTTGCGCACTACGCTCATCAGAAAAATGAAACAATAACATTACCCAAACCTTCCTAACATTTCTTCTATAGTGCAAGCCTACCTCCAGAAAAACCTCATTTATACATCCTCATACTTAGCCAAATAACCTAGCATAGACTGAATTCTCTACTCGCGAACAAATCAACTGCTTATTCAACAAACCATATCTATCTTGCCCTTTACATATTTATACATAGAAGTAGGGATAATCATGTTACATCATAGTTACCAAGTGGACAAAATGTCCCAAAAATGCCAATGGTTTATAACCGTTTTCTACCTTTTACACATTGCTTTGTTGTATTTCCTTTTCTTCTGCACTTTGACTCCTTAAAGTTTGTTCTGGCTGTGTGCTCTGGTCCATCCTCTAACTATCTTTTATTCTTTAATATTTTTATGGTGCAAATCCCAAAAATTATCGAAAACGCCTATCCAACAACAAGGAATTTATGGTACATCTTTCCATTATTTCCCATAATTATTAATTCCCATAATTATGGGAAGCTAGTAGTTCAACTATCAACTTCCTTCATTAATTGAAATTCTAAAAGAATAGGAAATTTGGGTTTTCTTGAATATTAAAATGGAAAGGAAATTTCCTCATTATTTCCCTCTCATGGCATCATCTCTATGTAAGTGATCCACCCATCAACAATTTATTTTCATTATCATCAAAATGCATTTTATCATTTTGATTGTTCATCATGGCCCAGACATTAAGCATATTAGCCATGGCTCATGGAAAAATTTTAGACTTATTATTTCATGTTGGGGAAAGAAAGGTGTTACAAAGGGTATCACTCATATACTATGCAAGCCAATAGAAGAGAACCTGGAAGTCATGGTAGCCTCTCACTTAGGAAATAAAGGACCCCTGCTGAAATCCTACCTGTGAGAGACTATAAATTTCCCTATATCCTCTTAGTATTTCTAGAATTCACCATTGTGGTATAATGGTATAGCTAGGAGGAAGCTAAATGTAGAAAGATAGAGTGCATATTTTCCTACACTTGGGTGGAAAATTGCTCACCCTCAGTTAGTTTTTTGGGCAGCATATTTTCAGATAAGTTCTTCTTTATGCACTGAAATCTTGTATACAATTATATGGAATTTTGAATGTGTGCTTGTATTGTATATGATGTTTTATCAGTTTTGGAATTGCATGAAAGAATAATTGTGCACACAAAACTATTATGATAGTCTAGAACAAATTACTTATTTGGGTTGAGTTATCATGAGGAATCCTTCAATTGCACATAGGAACCACTTTATACTATGGATTTCGATATCTTTTATATCATGCTATAACAATGTCTCAATTTGAGTCTTTTGTTATGTGTGTGTGTGTTGATGTATCTTTAGAGTATGAATGCTCTTAAAATTATGACAAATTTTTTTGGTAAATAGTGGATATGTATGATGAATTATTAGTGGACAAAGGCATGATGTTGATGGTACACTATTATAAATTTGAGGCTTATAATCACTTAATGAATATAATCTTAAGAGGTTTCCTTGTTATAAATTGGAGGTCCTGTAATACGATAGAGGCCACAAATTTTGGAAAGTTTGGGACTTGGAAATGTTTGAACGAAGTTGGCTTATCACATGAAGTTTAACTTTGTGCAATGTGGCATGAAGATAAACTTCATGTGATACACCATAGGAAGAGAAATATTCTCGCGATGGGATAAAGGAGGATGAGTTTCCCTTTATCGCGAGAAATTTAATTTTGCATGATACAACCCATATTGTATAAAAGATAACTTCATGCAATACAATGGATAATTTGAAGCTTGGCATGAAACTAAATACTTGGTGTAATTTTCGAGGGTTTGATTTGGCTTGCACAACATGTTACATGAGGAAAATGTTTTGTGGTGCGATATACGTCCCTTTCAAAAATTTGTTGGTGTGTGAAACAAGGAAAGGGCTTGTAATGTAATAGGTTGGATAATGTTTGAAAGTGCAATAGGGAGGAGTGGTGGGTGAGTATAATGATGAGAAAAAAAAAAATCAATGGGCGTGATGTATCATGCCAAAAACGTTTTGGGTGTGATACATCACAAGCCCCAAAATGTTTGTTGATGCAATACAAGGAAGGCATGGAAAACAACGAAGAAGCGAGATGAGGAATGGAGGAAAAGGAAAGGGATGAAGAAAAATGTGAGGAGACAGAGGAAAAAGAGGCCTAGAATAAATAAAAGATCCATGTGATGCAATGTACTGCAAGAAGAAATATATGTGTGATACATTACAAAGACAAAATTTTTTTGTCGATGCAATAAGGCATCACGAGAATGAAAATATTCAAAGATGCATCATGTCACATGAGAATATTTTTGGGTGTGAAACGACACGACATAGAAAGATTTGTCAGGTGTGAAATGTCGCAAATGGAATATTGTTTGGGTACAACAAGAAGATTCTAGAGATTCCATATAGCACATTAGATAAGTTTTTGTAAGATGCAATAAGCCGCTAAGAGACAAATTGCCTTGGTAAGTGTGAAATTAAAAGGTTATTCATGCAATGCCATGTTGTTTGGCACGTGTAGGGCCATGTACGAATGATGACATGGTAGGAGATATAAATCCCTTAAGAAACTTCAAGACGACATAACTTTGTGCTCGAAGCTCAAAATTAATAAAGAGTATAGTCATTGAAAATATATCGATGAGTAAAATATTGTCGTAATCTCAAAGTGACTTTGGAATGGTGTTTAAGAGAATAATTTGTTAATACCCCACCTCCTTAATGATACTTAGGGGGTTGGGTATGTTACAAAGTGGTATCAAAACATAGTTAAACACAAGGTCTGGATGGGCCAGGGATAGACCATAGATCTGGAGATAGAACATAGAGTCAGAGATAGAGCATTAAATAAAAAACTAAGAATTGTAAAAGTTGAAATCAGGAATGGATTTCTTGTCTTAGTAATTCACAACATTGGCAGAGTCCCTCACAATTGTGATAGTTTCTTGGGAAAAGGGTAGATCCTTTTTGAGATCTTTGATCTTCAAGACTTGGTTTGTAGACCTAAAATAAGCTATCGTTAGTCCATCTATTTGTAATGGAAGGAACATGGATGGTATGATTGTGATGAACCTCCCCTTGATATTGTGAGTTATGTGAAGGAGGTTACTAGAGATGTACACCCTTGGAAAATTTTAAGTGTGAATCCTCATGTATTGTTGAGCATAGGTGGTCATTACCCGATGGACTAGACACTTAGTTACTATACTTAGGAATGAGACCTATCCTTCTATGTGGTTTTACATGTATGAATTGGAGGTATCATCCATGGTCCCAAGGATGGATATCCTTGAGGGAGAGAGATTCTTTCAGCCATGATGTATAAATGGTTGCTAATATGAAAATGTCTTATGAATGTTATGAGATAATAATTCATCCAGTGTGGCATATTGCTAATGAGACTTAGTTGTAACACCCAGAAGGATCAAGAATCCATAAGAAAGAGAGGTTATGTTATGCTTATTACAACCTTATGAAGTAAAGTTGTCATTTTGAAGGAGGATTGTATATGCCTATTGATTGGAATACATGTATATGGATATGAATGAGTGAAATAGTTGAATGGTGGAGAAATACCTAGAACTTAATTGCTATGTCCTAGGAAGTGTAACGAACCTCCTCATTATGACGGCAATCCTCATATAACAAGTGCAATTTTTATTTTATTTTATTTTTTTGTGTGTGCGCGTGGGTAAGGGTAATAAACACATTCGACTTTGTGTCGCCACCCGACGATGAACAAGATACATACAACGACAACCACAACCTGATGACCTAAGATGCACATCAATCATCTACATGCATTAAACGACAATCAATCGACTATAAGCAAGACTGACTACCCATAAATCCTACCCTGCAATGGTTAGGACCTCCAAGACACATAAGCAATGCTCAAGCCCAGGTTCCCATAGATTTTAACCATTTAAGGTCTCAGTACTGGCGACTATTTTGAGGAACATGGAGGTGTCTACGTTCCGCGCGACACAAGCATACCAAGCACACAAAAGTTTACAACCCAGTACAACATTACTTAAACAAGGGCTACCATCTATATGTGTCTTAAGGCCATTTCATTGCACAACTTTAGATCATAATTCGTCATCAAGGTACCCTCTAAAACAACATTCAAGGGACCTTATTGTACAAGTATGAACTTCGACTGGTTTAACATTTAACAAGAAAATTATTCATTAATTATAATCGTAAATATAATGAATAGTTATAATTGTCAGTTAACACAATAATTAACATTTAATCTTTAATTATAGATCAATAATTAACGAAATATCCTAAAATCGTTTGACGCAAACATTGTAAAATTTACATCAACATTCATTCAATGATCTAAACTTATAATTTGATAGACAATAATTAAGAACCAATAATTGTCTCAACAACACAATGGTCATAAATCCCTAACTAACGCAATATTCAAAATCCTTTATCGCAATCATATAAATTAATATTAACATTAACTCAATGATCTAAATTTATAATCGATAGCCAGTAATTGAGAACCGATAATTAACGCAACATCCAAAACAAAAGTAATGATTTCATGGCACAAAAACTGTAACTTAATTCAACAAGCATCACCTCTTTTCATGGTGCCTACTAATTATTAGTTCCCTTCAAGGCACATGGACACACCATCATAACATCAATTGTAGGTATGCAAATTTTTGGAAATATATAATGCTTGAAAATAAATTTTCTACTTAAGAGCTTACCCAATTTGTTGTAATTACCATAAACATTTTAGCATCAATACTATCTATAAATAATTATCCTCTCTATCTACTAGCCCTTAGCCTTAATTGAGGCATTGACTAATTAAAGCAACTTGCTTTTATTACATACTAACTGAAATAAAGTAATTGCTTGTTAGGAAATGTTAACTGAAAGGTGAGTTGCCTTTATTAAAATAAAGTGGATTGCCATTTTTAAATACTAACGAAATAAAGTAGTTGTGGCCATGAATATTAACTGGAAAAATAGATTGCTTTCATTTAAAATAAGGTAGATTGCTATTTTTACGGACTAACATAATAAGGTAGTTGCTGCTATGAAACATTAACTAAAAAGTAGATTGCTTTTATTGAAAATAAGGTAGATTGCTATTGTAAATACTAACAAGTAAAGTAGTTGCTGTTATAAAGTAGAATGCTTGATTAACATAAAGTAGACTGCTATAAATAGCCAATTAGGGTAGCTGGCTAATGTTGTTATTGCTAACTTTAATAAGTCTCATCCGGTCAGCATTTTCTGAGTTAAGTCACTCCTCCATCTTCTGGCCATTAGATTTAAAGCAACATTATCTAAGATAAAATAGGGGCTACTAGTAGGTAATGAATACAACAATATTATGGCATTTAGTAACGAGAAAAATAAAATCGATCCTATCAATTAATGTAACGATGTCATCTCTTGTTCCAATCGTTCCATCTCCTTCTTTTCCTTATAGGGGAGGTTTAAAGGTGCATTGATGAGAGGTTGCGCCTGGGATCCATTGGGATGGATGAGAATAGCAAGAATGGTCGAGTAAGGAGGAACGCAGTCCACCCAAACGCCCATAGTATATAAAACAGAGTCATAAAAACGCCCACAGTGATATATAAACACCCACAGTAATAGAAAATGCCCACAGTATTATATAAATGCTCACAGTAATACAAAATGCCCACAGTGATATATAAACGCCCACAGTGATATACAAAATGCCCACAGTAATAGAAAACACCCACAGTGATATATGAACGCCCACAATGATATAAAAATGCCCACAGTGTTATATAAACGCCCACAGTGATATAAAAAACCCACAGTGATATATAAAAATGCCCACAGTAATAGAAAACGCCCACAGTGATATATAAACACCCACAGTAATAGAAAACGCCCACAGTGATATATGAACGCCCATAGTTTTATATAAACGCCCACAGTGATATACAAAACCCACAGTGATATATAAAAATGCCCACAGTAATAGAAAACACCCACAGTGATATATAAACGCCCACAGTGTTATATAAACGCCCACAATGATATATAAAAATGCCCACAATGATATACAAAACCCACAGTGATATATAAAAATGCCCACAGTGATATAAAAAATGCCCACATTAATAGAAAATGCCCACATTGATATATAAATGCCCATAGTGATATACAAAACCCACAGTGATATCTAAAAATTCCCACAGTGATATAAAAACACCCACAGTGATTATGTGGTTGAAATCGCGTGGGTATCCTTCCCCAATTCGCAGAGAAACACAAACACCAAACAGGGATATGTAACACCAAATTGCAGAGATTGTGAGGTCAAAAATCGAGTGGGTTTCCTCCACTGAAATGCACGGAAATGAAAACATAAAAACGTAGACCAAACAAGAATAAGGCACAGCTATAGAACACACAGAACCAAGGAAGGTCAGTGACATTGAGGTCATAAAATCTCTTTTATCCAATACCAACATGCAACAACAGAGTAAGAAGAAATATTTTTATAACCGTAACACAATTACAATCGCCGAAGAACAGAAGGGAAAACCAATCAATCGAACGAGAACCCATGTAGAGTTTAGCTAAGTAGTTTTCATCTCACAAGCCAAGATAAAAATGATGATAACAATAAGAGAGGGCCAAGTTCATAATACCTTCTATCATGCAAAATGAAAAACATATCGTTGCTTGATCGCCTGCTCCGTGTGATGTCCGCGTGCTCCGTGCAATCTTGCTCATCGACCGTCAAGACTACACCGGTACCTCCCAACCAACGCTAGGGGTACAGTGCTTCTCCCTTAGCCCCCAGAGCCGCAAAGGGGCCACACAATATCCAGATGGTACGTCTACCTCCCATCTCACCTCACAAGGCCGAGCTACCACTCCTATCTGAGCTGGGAAATCCCAACTCCCCACAAGTAATCAGTCAAGTCACAAATCCACCAGCGTAACGTTATGCTAACAATACATCCCCTTCTTCCTTCTCTTCCCTTTCTTTTATAGAGTTTTAGAACTTCCATCTTTCCCTAAATCTCATTTAAATTAAGTTTTAAATAAAAATCTTCTAAAAACTCTCCTTCGTACAAGTGTCATCCATCCCCCACGTTTCTCCATTAACTATTTTCTTTAATTTAATAAATTGTCTTATTTCCCTCACCCACCTAGAGTTACTCTTATTTTTACTCCTAGGTGTCCCTAGATTCCCTTACAGGTTTTAAATACTCTCCCTAAAATGAAGTTGCTAATTTAGTTCAATCTAGAAGGTTCTTAATTGCAGATTCTTTACCAAGTTGACCTCGCTTTCTACCATAAGTTCCCCTAGTTTCCTAAATGTTATAATTTCCCTCTTTCCCCTTTTTATTAGAGCTAAAAATGGTAGTTGCAATTTAACCCCTTTTTCCATTTTAATATTAATTCAACATCTTTTTAAACTATCAAAAATTAAAAATAATTAAATTCTTCTTTATATTTTATATCCACAGCTTTTAATTTATTTCCTACTCTCTTCATTTACCCCAAAAATTTATGAAGATCAAAATTATTACTTAAAGGATTTTTATTTTAAATTTTTAGAGATGTTTTCTCAAGGGTAGGCAAAATTTTACCCCTAGCGAAGTTTTAAACTTAGGACTTAGATTCTGAACTAGGCGACATTTTAGTTAGGGAAGTTGTTTTTAAAATTTCTTAATGAGATATTAGTCTTAGGCCATCTAGGCTCGTTCCTTTAACATCATCAATGCGACGTGCCCTTCAGGACACACTACGTGCTCCAAGGGTGCCACTCGCCTCTAATGTTTCTTTTGCGTGATGTGCCCTTCAAGACGCACCACGTGCTCCAAGGATGCCACTCGCCTCTTGACTGATTGGTAGACATCAATAACCCCTAGAGTCAACACTCCGCCAGGTGAACTTGTGGGAGACTAAGGGATTCTAAGGAATAAGGCCCCCACCTTATTTCGCGCCCCTTAGAATCATCGCGAGCGACTGTCGCAGTCTGCCCTCGCGGCATCATGGGTCCTCTCGAACTAGGTAATCGTTAACCTACAATTCGAGCCATGACGAGAGTGCTAGTAGGTTGTGACAGGGTTGTTGTCCACACCTCTCCCTCAACCTCTCTGGTAGTCATGTGTGGCCCCTTTACTCCATATGTGAGTCTGGTCGGCAAGCTATAGTCAACATGCATCATCAACAATCATTTCAAAACATGTCCACATCATATCATCTAATCAAATGTACTGAAATCATAGTAAAACAATCAAACCCCAATAGAACACTCCCTGACTCGATCCGGAGTCCTAGGGGTTTCTTCGATGCCTCTGCATCCTCAAGTTCCAAAACCCTGCACACTCAGTAGAATCGAGTCAATAGAACCTGTCTATGTCAATGCAGTACAACATCATGTCATCTACCATAACGCATCATAATCAAGGACAAATGTTTTAATATCATAACAGTCCGGATCACTTGTAAGAAAGTGTCCTCAAAGAATACGTTTTCTCAGTGCACCAGAGCGAGATGTTACAGGAAGTGGTAACACTACCTAGGTAACTTCAGTTAGTATTCATGTTGTAAGAGATGCTCATAGAGAAAGTGTGCAAGAGTTTTCTCTTGAAAGAAAATAGTGTAGGCATAATTGTGTTTTGAGGTTTGATATGTGAAGGGGTGTAAACTCTCTTAAAATAGATGGTATTTAAGTCTAAATGGAAATGCGTACATGAATAGGAGAAAATGTGTAAGAGATGCACATGCACTTATACCTATGTGTATATGTATGTATATATGTGAAGCAAAAGATTGGGGGCATGGCTTATATGCATTATATGGATGTGTGTTGTGAATGCATGGATTTGGTTGAGTTATTATATAAGCCTGGCTATGGATCAAGGAATAGTGTTTTCTATATTTTGGATAAATTTTGGCATATCGACCTTGTTTCAAAGGTTGTTCGTATATGGGATAGCAATCTGAGTGGTTTGTAAACCACCCCTCAGATAGAGCTAGTATGAAGATCTCACATAACAAGTGAGAAGGAGTGTTATGTATGACCTGATATGACATGTTTTCTTTGATTACCTCAGGAAAGAAGGTGACATACTTATCTGTATGCTTTGGAGAGGTGTTATATAAATGATGGTAAGACAAATTGATTTTAAGAACTATGTTGGACTATTAGGGACATGCTAGTATTTTCCTTGGATGAGAAGGAGTAACATAAGAATGCCAACTTGATTAGTCCCTCATTTGAGAAATGAGACAAATGTGTGATCTGACTTGTCTTGATAATATATAATCAATGACTAGAATGATATTATGCGATCAAACTTATCATATGGTAGTTATTGTATTTGGTGTATATAATTATGAAAACTAACAAGAATTTTCACTTTGTTGAGTAGGGTAGCTACATGGGAAATGACCCTAACTACAAGCAATGGAATGGATCTTGTGAAAAGGAGGAACATGCGTTGGTTAAATAGGGACTAAATGTGTTGATATTGATAGATCAAACTTGATTCCACTCTCTATGTAGAAGTGGAAATTGAATCTTGTGTGCACATCTTTGAGATGTTAGATGTTGTAGGAAAATTATATGAGTTGTTAATCATTGAAAAAAAGTAGTTGCGGGCTAAAGTACTCATATGGAGGTGGACTACATGAAATGTTTTTCATAAGAACAGAGTTATGAAAAATGATGAAGTGATGAAAAGATGTAGATGAATACCATGCGTGTCTTAGAATTTTATCAAGTGGAATTTCATTTCATTTTTGCAACACCAGTTGAAAGCAATTGTGCATAGACAGTGCAAGGGGGAGGGTTTCCTTGGATTATTCTTGTTAAGTTGATCATATTGGTAAAATACTAATGAGTGTTAACTTCTTATACTTTATATATTGGAAATCTAAAATAAACATGTGAGAGAACCCTTGCTAAGTTAAATAAAGATTGTGTGAAGGAGGGTAGCTCTAGAAATGTCAAGGTGGAATTGAATGGAATTGATCGAGAAAATAGAGTAGACAAACCCAGAAAGGGATAGAATGTAGAGAAAAATAGGGGGGAACCTTTCTCACTCTAAAAATCTACTTTGTTTAACAAGAGTTATATGATTTTAAAGAAGCAATTATTTTGTGAAAAATGAATAAGCATAGCTACTTGAATGAATATTAGAACTACTGGTATGTTATGCAATTGGCAGAAATATTAACAGATGTGCCATGTTGCAAATTCTAGACTATGCAAAGGAATTATAAGGGATTTGTGAGATACAAGTTTACAAGATTCTGATCAAAATTTCCATAATGATATCTCACGAAAACTATATGTACTTGATACACGTGAGATGATGAATATGTTCGGGAAGGACATATGGTGGCTAATAAGATGGAAACCATGGAGAAGGGGATATGATTAAAGCATGGGAACCCTATGGTATTCCATGATTGTCATTGTGATGAGATATGCTATGTTTGAGCAAGTCAAAGGATGCCTTGGTTGTAACACTCTATAAGTGTCAATACTCTTATGTTGCAAGGAAGCCTTGGAAAATGATGGATCGCCTAAGGCACTGTTTAGGATAGAAGGGGATTCCTAATATTGGAAGTTGATTGACTGGAAGGAAGACGCGGCTTGAACAAATAACATGGTAGTTGGGATCATGAGTGCATAGGCTATGTTTGAGAAAACAATGCATCGAGTTCTATCCGTGAAAGCCATATGGATTTGGATCCATGATCATACAAATAAGTATTCTTAAATATATACTCTATTTTGAATTGTGCACATCATTGGAATACTTATACACAACAAATATTCTAATATGCATGATTATTTGATAGGCACATTCAGGATGAGTCTCCTAGTCCAAGACATTCTTCAAGACCAAAAGAAAAGGATTTAGATCCTAAATGTCACTATTATTTCTTAATGGTGATACACATGGCCCTTATTCATGACATAAGAACTTTTGAAAAAAGAAATAGATTACAATTAGAATATGGAGATGATTCTAAGATGTAGGCCACTAAGGACATAAACTTAGAGGATAATAAATAGGAACCTAATTCCTAAACGTTGCTTCTATGACTAATTGTCCATGCATAGGGACTAATAGGATAACAAACAGGGACCTAGGTCCTAAACATTGCTTCTATGACTAATTGTCCATGCATAGGGCTTGATAGATACCATTTAAAAGGAATTTTCGAGTAATAAATGGTATATAGATCCTGTGAGATGTTTGTCAAATGAATTTCATATGTTGGAGGGAGTAAATATGTATCTAATAGTCTAATATGTATCTAATATGTTAGGACATGGAGCCAAAAGACAAGGACTTTGAGCCAAACCATCACTTTTATGTATCTTTGGCAATGCAAAGTGACACATATAACAACACATGCTACATGCCTTGCTTATAGAGTCAATAGGATAAGAGAGAAATATGAGCCTCTATTATGTGTTTTTAAGAAGATACAAGGCTTAATTGAATGTAATAAATATGTTTGATTTGTGTTTGTTATAAAATCACATTGACAAGTATCGCACATGGTGGTTTACTTGAAGTTTTATGTAAAAATGGGTATGCATTATTTTAATTATTATTTTTGGTGGGATTGTGTTTAAGTAATGCATACACATTATGTTTAAACAAGTGTTTCATGACAGCTTAGTCCCTGGCAATTAATGAACTAAGTTGTCATGCAACACTGGTATCTCTATTTTGGTTTTATGTTTCTATTCATAATTGGTATTACACAATTTTGGTTGTGCTTTTGGGATCTAGATAGTATATTCAACCCTTTAACAAAAGGAAAGATCATGGATCATAAGCTACAAAAGCCACAATGACGAAGCAATTTCCTTTAAGAACCTCTTACCATCTATCCAATTCTTACAGATTTCAAATTCCTAATGATATTAAATCAATAAGTAGTTTTAAATCATGATTAGCTCCATCAGTTTGGAAATGAACTTGGTTAGCAATAATCACCTGGTTGTACTTGGTTGAAAATAATCATATGGTTGTGCACCTTTGGATGGGTTGAATGATATATCCAAACAAGCATTAATTTCTCTATTGTCGAGTCTCATATATACATTCCATCTGTTCATAAATTCCATGTGCTTATTGTTATCCTAGATATACCTTCTATCCATAAAACCCTCGTGACTTCACCTACATATTATATTATATTTATCCTTTTCCATTTGTGAATAAGAACCCAATAAAATTAATGGATGACAAACCATATCTATAATTGTGCAAAACCACCCATTGAAATATAGGTCAAATACTTAAATAAATCTTATAGGTCATGTCACATATTTACTATAGAAAATCATACCAATGTAAATGGTTTATCTGGCCAATGTAAATGGTTTGACCTGCTATCGGTTTCAGAGACATAGAATCATGTCAGTTCTGACTGGAACATAAAGTTTTTTCTCAATAGAGGTAATTATTATCATATAGTCCTTTGAATATATGCTTTAGTTTTTGACTTTTTAAGACGACGTTCTCTGCAACCTATCAGAGGACATGCATATTATGTGATGAGATTTTTGTTTGGTGAGCTAGATTGACAACATTGATGTACTAACACGATACGAGCTTAAAGGAATCGATGTAGTTTTCAATTAAATAAAGAATTGGCGTACAAACATGATGTGAAGTCACGATAGCTTTCATTAATTATTTAATTAATTTTGAACATTGAAAGACTTTAAAGGTTTCAATAAGAATTTAAATATATTAGCGAATTAGAATTGAGAAATTAAGTGATGTTCATTGGGATAAAAAGGTATGATTGAAACTAGTAAAATGAATCCCACAACGTCAATCCTTACTTCTAAAATGTGTATCAAAGAATAACACCCATCCCATTAATATTTTAGATCACATTCACTCAACTATAAAAATGTTTCCCACAATTAAACTCACTTAATTTACTAATAGATTTAAAACTAAAACATACTTATTTAAATTAAGTTATATTAGTGCTTGTAATCACAATAATTCACAAATGTTTAATATTCATTATGTTCTTTATTTTTTTTAATCTCAAAAATGAGTTCACTTCATAAATTGAAGGATTTTTTATTTAATAAAGTTTTTTTCGAATTTTTAAAAAAATTATAATTACATTAATGGCCTCCATTTGCTCAAATCTGCATTTTTTTTGAGTTCATTAAATAGATCCACAATAAAATTGTGTTGGAAAGTGAGCATTTTCATTTAACAAAAATTTTGAATTATAAACATATAGTGTTCTATTTCAAATTTTGTTTTGAGCATAGGCAAGTGACAACTTCATCTTTGAAGGGAAAGAATCATTGAGAAAAAAGTGGGAGAATAGTGAACCCTCCTCATAGAAAGACTTGTTCTCCAATCATGATTGGGTGGAACTAAAAAACGTTTAGATTGTCCACTAAGTTTGTAATGTATGTCAAAGTCTTTGCAACATCTTTTGAGAAATGTGATATAAACACTGGCATTATTGTACTTCAAGGATGAACACCACTTTTAAAAATATTCTTATAATACCTTTGAGAAGGGAAAAATGAGATATGAATTGGATAATTTAGATGTGTAAAGAGTATTAATCCATTTAATTTCATTATATAATATAAATCAATTAATATTATATGTAAAACAAAATATAATAAATTGAAATAAAATATTTAAAAAAGAAAAAAATCCATACAACAAAAACTTAAAAAAAAATTAAAATTACCTTTTATAAATATTAGAATTTAAAATTATTTTATAAAATAATAAAATTATTTAAAGAATAATAATACAATATTATTAATTTAGAAAAATGTTATTATATAAACTAAATTCTTAAAATTTAAAAACAAGATAGCTTTTTATAAATATTATAATTTTAAATTATTTACAAAATAATAAAGTTATTTAAAAAACAATATTGCAATATTATTAATTTGAAAAAATAATAATAATAACAATAATCCATTTTTAAGGTCACTGCTAAGCCAAACACGTAATTGGTGTATGAGACCCCCTTGTTTATGGGACAATGGACTGGTAAAATCTACGGAGGTATACATATCCAATTAGGTGTACGAGACCCCCTTGTTGATGGGACAAGGGACTGGTAAAGTCTACGGAGGAATACATACCTTACGCCCCTCTGGATTTGAGCTTGCGAGCTATTAAGAGGAAACACATATTCTTAACCATTAGGCCCACTCAGACTATATATTATCATATTAATTTGAAAAAATATTATCATATCAACTAAAGTATTATTTAAATAATACAATATTTTTAATTTGAAAATATGTTATCATATAAATTATATAGATTAAAGTATTAAAATATAAAGTATCCAATTTTAATAAAAAAAAAAATTACCAACCATTTTAAATAACCCATATAATATTATTCTTTGAAAATGGAATAATAATAATAAGGCATAATACTTGCTAAGGCTTTGCAAATGGGGTAGCAAGCTAAGTGGACTTGATTGTGGGGAAAACTCCACAGTTAACCGCGCTTGAGCCAGAGGCGTCTTGGGATGGGTGACCACCTGGGAAGTCCTGGTTACCGGGTGCAAGCCCCGGAAGTGATGATTGATGCTATGCAATTAATTTCGTTGGTTTCAATCCCACTACTTCACCCCTGTGAGCATCACCCGATGCAATGAGTGCTAAGTGGACTATTAAAATCATGAGAATTATTGGTCAGTTGCGACTAATACTCATGGATATGGGTCATAGATTAATGACTTACAATACGCAGTTAATCCCGAAAATAATATCTAATATCTTGCACTGCGGAAGCCCCTATATGCTTAAATAATAAGAGTNCGAGTGCGAGCCCCAAAAGTGATGATTGATGCTATGCGATTAATTTCGTTGGTTTCAATCCCACTACTTCACCCCTGTGAGCATCACCCGATGTAATGAGTGCTAAGTGGACTATTCAAATCATGAGAATTATTGGTCATTTGCAACTAATACTCATGGATATGGGTCATAGATTAATAACTTACAATACGCAGTTAATCCCAAAAATAATATCTAATATCCTGCACTGCGGAAGCCCCTATATGCTTAAATAATATAATATTTTTAATTTGAAAAATGTTATAATATAAAACATTAAAATATAAAGTATACAATTTTAACAAAATAAAATTTACCCAACCATTTTAAATAACCCATATAATATTATTCTTTGGTAATGCCTGGTTAAATATAATGTATGTCTTACAACTTTTTAACAATGTTTTGGAAAATAATCAAACTAAAAGAAACTTTTTACCGACCACAAGAAACCCTTCAATATAATATGTAAAAAATTATATTGAAAAATATTTTTGGTTCATTCAATTAAGGAGTAGGCTAATTCGGGAACAATCTTCCCTCCCAAGTGTCTTTACTCCAACTCTCAAAGTTTGCACCTCCAACGACCTTCGATGTCTTGGATGTTTGTGCTCATTCCTATAAATACCTCGCCTCCTGCATCGTCATTTCCGTTTTCTCCTCTGTCCATTTTCTTTCTAGCCCACACTTAGTCCATGTCACCTCTATCGTTAGGGACTTGAAGTAGGGTATTTACTATGTCACCTCCGTCCACGTTAATTACAACATGGTAAATGGATGTATGGGCCTACGTTAATTGCAGCATGGTAAATGAATGTCTAATGGGCGGGCGTTATTTCAAATTTAAATTTTCCTCGTTTTCTAATGGGCGGGCGTTATTTCAAATTTAAATTTTTGTCCTTTTCTTACATGCATCGGATCATCTGGAACTTTGTTTGGAGCACCACATCATCATATCTATGAGAAGAGAGCAGACGCCTGCTCCTATGCATCATCAACAAGGATGGAAAATGGCCATGGTAACAAGTTGGGAATACCTTGGATGCAACTCTACACTCTACTCCCTATAGAAGTGTCGGAGTGCAATTTAAACACATTGCGGAAAAGTGAAAGTGAATCACGGGTAATATTAATATCGACCACAACTCTCAATCGAGTTCGAACAGTGTTTTGGAGATTGAGCTGCGAACAATTTTCTAATATATTTCTTGTGGTTGAATCGTGTGTTTGGAGGAGTTGATAATAAACAAGTGTTTGCAAATTAAGACAATGACTGGATTGTGGCATTATACAAATCTTTGGTGGCGAAGGGTTACTAGGTGCTTTGAGTTAGAAGAGTTGTCGTGTATGGAAAAATTCTCCTTTTTGGAGGAGTTTAGTGCATCTCGACGAGTGAAGCGGAGGAGCATAAAAGGCTCGGCACAGTGTACAAACCTTCAGCGGCTAAATGTTGATTGGTGCTGGTGCTATGAGTTAGAAGCATTGTCAAATATGGAAACATTAATTATTTTTCACATCTGTTTTTTATATTACAAAGTTATTTTCAATGTGCAGAGTGTTTTTTATATTACAAAGTTATTTTCAATGTGCAGAGCGTTGAGTAGACGGTTTAATGTTGTTCGAATAGTTTTTAAAGGAAAATGAAATATAGGAGATTGAAAATGAATAAAAATTTATATGGTTTAAAAACTTAATTTTTATATTATATATAAAGTATGAAAAATGTAATTGCTAATTATTTTTATTTTATATATAAAATATAAAAATAAAACATAAGAAAGTAATTGTTTTCATTTTTTATAAATCAATGTATATATTATATTATTTGTTTTTTTTTTTTACTTATTTTTTATATTATATATAAAGTATGAAGAATGTAATTGCTAATTATTTTTATTTTATATATAAAATATAAGAATAAAACATAAGTAATTGTTTTCATTTTTTTATGATGATGATGATTAATGTCCACTAAGATCTAATTGGTCTATCGGACCTTAAGAGGGTAAGTGATTACTTGTGATTCTTTAGAATTTTGTTTCTATGCTTGAAAAGCATGAAGAGAAGCCTTCTAATATCACCATACTTTTGTTGAGTTAAAAGGTTAGGAAGGTTGGTAGTGTGATCAATATTTTGAAAATGAGATCTAATATGGGTATAGGCTGGACAATCTAAGAGAAAGTGTTTTTCATCTTCAATCTTCTTAGTGTCACAAAGGTGACACACTCTTTCATCCTATGATGTTTTAGGAATTGACCAACGCCTAGTTTCACTATGAATATATTATATTAAAAAATTAAAATATATGATATTTTATTTTTAATATTTATAAATATATATGATATTTTAATTTTAATAATTATAAATTTATAAATATTATATTGATAATTATTTTGATTAAGAGAAATGCTTATAAAAAACGGTTAATTATGGTTGTTTTATTTTGTTGAAATTTATTATGTAATAATTTTTAATTACATATTTTTATTTTGTTAAATTATTTAATGAAACTTGAGATTAAGTTTATTAAAAATTTGTAAAAGTTTTGAATTAAATTTATAAAATTTATGATATAAAAGATCAAGGATAAGCATCATTTTTTTTTAATTCCTCAATTTTATAGTTTAGTTATTTTGCAAAGTACAAAACTATAACTTTTTCTAGTTTTTTTAATTTTTTGTGGAGTAATTTATGTTCATTAAATTAAAATATCGTTTCTTAAATAATTTAGTAATATAGCTCTTATGTTTATTAAATTAAAATTAATCTCAATACAATATTTAAATTTATAATTAGTAAAAATCAAATATCATATATATATATATATATATATATATATATATATATATATATATTACATTAAAAATTAAAATATATGATGATGATGATGATTAACATCCACTAAGACTTAATAGGTCTATTAAACCTTAAGAGGGTAAGTGATTACTTGTGATTTTTTAGAATTTTGTTTGTGTGCTCGAAAAGCATTAAGAGAATATTTTCAAGATCACCATACTTTTGTTGAGTTAAGATGTTAGGAAGATTGATAGTGTGATAAATATTTTGAAAATGAGATCTAATATGGTTATAAGCTGGACAATCTAAGAGAAAGTGATTTTCATCTTCAACCTTCTTAGTGTAACAAAGGTGACACCCTCTTTCATCCCATGGCATTTTAGGAATTGACGAACACTCAATTTCACTATGGAGCTCATGAGAATTTGTTCTTATCTTAGCAGTCCTTATTTTTTTCTTTACACTTGGAAAAACAAATAGATAATTTTGATTTTATAGCTTAGAGTTGATTACATCTTTATAATACCCTAATTTTCTTTTTTCCTCTAATTTTTTATCACACCACATTTTCTCTTTAAATTTTGATTTGTCATTTTTTTTAAGAGTAACTTTTTTTTGCAAAATAGTTTCTTCCATGATTTTTACTAATTATAAATTTAAATATTATATTCATAATTTTAAATATGATATATCAACCACCACTTCAATATATATTAAATTAAAAATTAAAACTTGTATTTATTAAATTAAAAATTAAAAAAGCCCATGTAGCAAAACACGACACTTTAGAGGAAAATAAAAAGCATCCTCTCCAACAACACTCATATCGAAGGCTCAAGTCGCCTTCACTTGACTTTTAGCTTTCCAGCCCTCGAATTGCTTGCCTTTTCACTTTCGCTTTCGCTTTGAGCTTGAGCTTGAGCTTTGAGCTTTCCTGCCTTAGCTTTCCTTTTCAATTTCCCTTGCCTTTCATTCAAGTAAGAGGTTTTCTCCTCGAGCTTGGGCTTCCTAGCTTTGCTCCTCGAGCTTCCTCTTTTGCTTTTCTCCTTGGGCTTCCTCTTAAGAAATCAATCAAGTAAGAGGTTTGCTCCTCGGGCTTGGGCTTCCTAGCTTTGCTCTTCGAGCTTCCTCTAAATTCAGAAGCTCTGCTATTCTGACCCTGGTCAGGGTCATCCTATGTTTTCCCTGTTAGATGTCACTCAAAGTACACCCTAAAGATATTAAATTAAAAATTAAAACTTGTATTTATTAAATTAAAA
>JASDQU010243812.1:0-12197 GCA_032191745.1 Picea mariana
GCAAGTTCTTTGTGAAGATTCTTGCATGTGACAAACAAGTAACATGAGGCCGAAACTTCAGGTTGCACTCTTTCTCCTCTTTCCAAAAATTATTATGTTTTATTTTTTTCAAGGGTTTCTCGGTTATTTAAGGGCTATAATTTAAAGGGATTTTAGGTTGTAGGTTGGGGTTTGGGAACATATTGTACAATTATGTGGGTGGTGAAGCCCAGGTTTCAGTTTTGAAACCAGACTCTGATACCATATGTAAGGCATGTTGACGCAGAACCCTTCTGACCCTCGGGTCGAAGTCCGCTCATAGGATCATTCAAAACCTTCCCCGAGACGAAGCAGCTCTTTCGATTCCTCCTCAAGAATCTTAGAATTTTGATCCACAGGTCCTTCTTCTGTCACGACCTCTATGCACGTCTGTGACTTTTTCCCCAACAGGAAATTATATTTTGGGTTTCGAGACTTTCTATTTCCCGATGTCAAGAATCCTTGACTCCTCGACCTTCCGATCTCCGAAATGATGAAATGCCAAAAAGGATTCAATCAACGATTAGCCCCCTGGGCTATGCTTTGGTCCACATGACCACTTCTCATAAGACTGCAGTCTTATTCCCTTCGGGATTTATCAATACAAGAGCCCAACCTCTTGTCAACGGGACTCCTGAATTCCCGATTTTTGAAATCCTGAATGACTCTTCCTTTCGAGATTTTCGCTGAAATTCTGGATTGTTGCCACGTGTCCTCCCTCAGATGGCCGGTCCTCTTCATTTCACGATTTCACGACTTGCGACCCCCAATGACACAAATCCTCTGTCAATTCAAATCCCCGGTATCTGAAATACCGATGGACTCTCGATCTCTGCCACGTGTCCCCAACGGATGGACGGCCTAGATCGTTTCGGGACTTCGCCAGGTGCAAAGTCAAAATTTTCCTTCCTCTTCTATTTACCGATGTTTGAATCCCCGAAGTGGGTGATTTCGCGACACGCATCCTCCTTCGAACAGACGGTTGTGATCCTTTCGCTATTTCGGGACTTTCACCATGGAGTGTCCCGACTTCTTGTCTTTGAGAACTCCTAAATCCCGAAGTCTGAAATCCTAATGTGGGTGATCTCGTGACATGTGTCCTCCTCCCAGATGGATGGCTCAAATTTATTTTTCTATTTTGGGACTTTCACCATGGAGTGTCCCAATCTCTTGTCCTCGAGACCTCTAAAATCCTGAAGTCCGAAATCCCGATAACTCTATACTCTTCGGGACTTTTCATATTTCTTCTCCTTGTGCTTGAGGTTTAAACCTCATGTAGCTTCCGACCGATCCAACGACTGTCGGGTATTTTGACTAAAATCTGATGGTTTATATTTGTCTTTCCTATGCGCTCTCCTACTACTCCCTAGACGTGGAAAACCAACGGTCCAGATCTCTTTGGTTGATCCGATGGCAGCTATGCTTCCTCCTGAGCTTTTGCACTTTCTTCCCAGACTTGGAAGAATTCTCCAAGTGCAAAATCCCTCAACCTTTGCTCCTCTCCTTTGCAAACTCTTTACCTTGAGTCTCCCCACGTATATGAAAATGCTCTCCCTCCTAAGCTTCACCCTTTCGAATCCTCAAGGGTTCTTTTGACTTCTGTATGAACTCACAACATAGTTCTTCCTCAATGCATCACTATGCATATTCTCATTTCCCACTTGGCAGAGCTCTACATAACTCCTCAGAGATTTTGTCTCCTTATGAACTCACAACAGAGTTCTTTTGTGCACTTTGTGCCCATGCTCAATGCCCTCCTGGCAGAGCCTTGCAGAACTCCTCAGAGATTCTGTCTGCAACTATGTCTCTCATACACAACCTTACCTCCAAGGTATTCAACAACCTTGAGGTCTTCCTCTGAGCTAATGATTTCATCTACTGTACCCTCCTAGCATGCCTTTGTCTGAATTCGCATAGTTCAGAAATGCACTCTCTGTACACGGTTATTAGAACCTGCAACGCTCTGTCACACCCTCCTGGTGTGAAGCCTCAAAGACCTATAACCCTGAAATCAAACAACCCTTGCAAATTCATACCTAACATACATCTACAGCGTATAAATAACACATAAGACATTCATTCAACACAAAATATACTTGTAGGAAAAACTGCTTCTGTTTGTATTAATAAAAATGCCTCTTTACAAAGGTGTTCTGGGAAAGAACTTTAATAGAGTCTTGGCTCTTCTCAACTCTCTCTGCTTCTTTGATCTCTGTGATCTCTGTGTCTGTCATGTGATAATACAAAGAAGATCTCCCTATCTTTTACATGAGGGGCTCTTTGAGCTCTTCCCTCCAAACTCACCTACCCTATTCCATTACATTGAATGGGTTGTCTAGTCCAGAATCGGATCTAGATCTCAGCCTTACAAACAGTCAACGTTATCTACTCTAATTCCTACGCAAAGGCACGACTCCATGGCTCAACAACCTACAACATTAATTACATTCAAATTTCAAATTTGAAATCAGGGTTGTGCCTCTCTTCATTGAATGTGTGCGCTGACGTGGGCTAGCTGGCTAGCTAGCTGATGTTGAGAGATGCTCTTGCATCACATGTGCATACAGAACCTAAAAAATAAATATAAATCCATAAATTTCTTCTAGTTTACTTCTTTATTTACTGTTCCATGATAAAAGTAATGTTCAGCAACATAGCATAATGAACATCATAATAATGAGAAACAACATAATGAGCATGAGGTATTTACCTCAACCTGATGTTGATCTAGAACTCAACCTGATGCTGAACTAAAGATGATGAATCCTGCCCAAACTAATTAACTTCTGAGCCAACTAGGAACAACCTCTTCTCCTCCCTAGCCCCAGGAAATCCTTATGGTTTCCTGGCCCCCGAGCCCAAAATTCCTAGCAACATGTTCCCATGTAAGAGTTCCCAAGTAAATTGTAAGAAAAATTGATGCATACCAAATTGTTTCCTCCCTTATCTTCCTCTCCAAATTTCTCACCTTGCCATAAACCAAAAATATCACTCCACCAAAAAATAGATCCCCTTCCCAAGTCCTTTCTTCTCCCTTATCTTCATTTTCCCCTTCCTTTATCGAACTTCCTTCTCCTCATTAATCCCTCAACCACCTTATCCCTCCCATAAATTGGTTCAACTACCAATAATAATTATATTATAATAAAGTCTCCATAAAATCTATTTTAATAATTAATTAAACTAATATTTATCATTCATGATAATTAAAGAATTAATTAGGATTGTTACATTACAAAGCAATCAATATCGCTAATTTTTTTATGAAAGAGATATTTAGATTGCATGGGGTTCCCAAAATGATGATTTCATATAGAGATGTTAAATTTACCTCAAATTTTTGGAAATAATTGTCTCGAGGTATGGAAACCAAATTTAATTTCAGTACAATTTATCATTCACAAACGGATGGGAAAACATAACCCACAAATACTACTATGGAAGATATGTTACAAATATATGTAAGAACAAAACAAACTAATTGGGAAGAATATATACACTTAGTAGAATTCACATACAATAACGATTATCAAACGTCAACAAAAATGAGTCCCTTCAAAGTTTTATATTGAAGGAAATGCACAACTCCGATTAGTTGGTATGATCTAGTTGACAGAATTATGGTTGGACTAGAAATGCTCCAACAAATGGAACAGATGGTAAAAAAGGTGCAACAAAATTTAAAGGTTGCGCAAGATCGACAGAAAATCTATGTCAATCACAAAACATGACATCAAGAATTCAACATTGGAGAACATGTATACCTTAAAGTCCAAGAAAGAAGGGGTGCATTAAGACTTGGACATTGTTCCAAGTTGGAACCAAGGTTTTGAGGTCCATTCAAACTCTTAACTCGAATTGGACTGGTGTTGTACCAACTAGTCCATTTAAAATTTCATAATGTTTTTCACGTTGCATTATTAAAAATAAATATCCATGATCCTACTCACATCATTGATTGGAACATGGTCCAGGTGGAACCAGAAGGTGAGTTCCAAGTAGAATCTCTATGCATTCTAGAAAGGAAAGAAACAGTACTTCGGAAGAGAGCCATCCCCACGTAAAGGTGCAATGGAAGGCCTTTATCCATGCAAAGTCTACTTGGGAGTTGGAAGATGAAATGATGAAATCACATCCAACTTTGATCCAAGTGATGAATTAAAGGATTAACTTTGAGGAGAGTGTTATACTTAAGGGGGATTAGATGCAATTTCCTCCAAAATCAAAACACTTTATTTTATTATTTACTTTATTTTAAATAAATTTTCATTTATGGAAATTTGTACTTGGTATAATTAATTTTTTTACTGTTGACAAAGAGTTTAAATTGCCAATTGTCCTATTTGATGGATAGATCTATGACACAATTATATATATATATATATATATATATATATATATATATATATATTTAATGTTGGAAACAAGTGGAACAAGCAGGTTAGAAACAATTGAATATGACTCCATGAGAGGGGAACATATTTGAGTTAACTCAGAGCTGATTCTTACAAGTGTTAGAAGTGGAGTTTTGTCATCGCTAGCCCCTAAAAATTAGGGATTTGTAAAGTTGTGAATTTCCAAGGAGGGAAATGGATTGAAGAAAAGTCATAGGAAAAGAGATAAGATAAGTACAACATATGTGGGAGGAAGGATGCTACTTAGTATGTTGTGGAGAAATATATTTTATGTGTGAGCACTTCTAGGCTAGGAAAATGATTATTTTATGAATTGTGCAGAGGTTTTGTGGCTAAGGAGTGGAGCTCAAATTTCTCTTATGGAGTCGTGGTTGGGCTAGGGGGTTATTAGGACAAGTAATATTGGTTGTTCTGCATCTACGATTGGGGGGAACGTGGTTGTTCCATTTGTTTCCAACTTGACTGCTACATATATGTATTTTATTTAACCAACTCTTACTCATGTTGGACTATTGAATTGTATGTTAACTATCAAATCAGATTTATATAGATGCATGTATACTACATAAGTTAAAGTAGTTACTTTCATTACTCCTGAATCTCATAAATACAAAATTATGTATTTTATTTATAAATCACGAGAGAGGGAATTGGAATACATTTTGTATAAATCCATGAAATTTAGACTCTCAAAATTTCCATGCAACTCTAGTATAGTCCCTAAATACCTTACAACCATGGAATATCTATAAATTTGTGCATTAAAAGAGGAAATGAATATATTTTTAGTCCTATAGAAAGGTATAAACTTAGTTTTGTTGAGGAAAAATAAGTATCTAAAGTAGACCCTGGGAAAATTATTGTAAAGCTACATAAAATGCAATGATGAGTTAAACTGTATATAATTTCCTTTCCTCGTATTAAGCTACACAAATTCCACAAGGACAACGTAATCGTGTTCAATTGGCTATATGTCCTTCTATTTGTTCCTATCTTATATTTACATATATTTATGTTATATCAGATATATTTTTAGTTTGGATATAGAATGAGATCAATACATAAGTCATTAATTTCATAATTTTATGTCAGTTCTTTCCACAATTTGTTTAATGTACTAGAGTTGTCTAGAATTCTACATTCTAGAATCTGAACCTATAGGAGTGGAACCTTAGCAAATGAATAATCAATTAGGCCATGCATGTATATATGATATTTGATGGACAATCAATAACTATGACAAATATGGAAAAAGAATTGAAGTCTTCAATATAAGAAATTCATGCTCTCATAAAATAAATATTTCAGAAACCTTATGTATATGTTATATATATGTGACATCTGGTAAATATGAGACATATATAGCAGAATATATATATAAATATTTTGATTCTTACAATGAATTAAAACAAAAACTTACAACGAGGTGAACATGAATAGGACAAGGTAAAACACAAATTCATGGAGTCCTAGAGTGTCGAAGCCCCGAAATATTGAAAATCGTTAGATCAAGGAGGAACTTCGAGTGAATTCTCGACCTTTTGGTCGAGCATAGTGGATGGACAGGGTAAGCCACGATGCCCCAAAATGCCAGAGTAACTAAATCATGCATATTTTTGATCTAACATCCCTTCATAATTTTTTTCAATCGTTAGATAAAGTAGTGGAAGGATGGTGTAACCACTTCGGTAGGTACAATTCTGGTGATTTGAATAAATGTAGAGTTGTAATATCCTAGAGTCCCTGAGTGACGAAGCCCTACAAAAAATAAATACCGTCCTTATCAAAACTTGATTAAGTCGTAGCAATTGGATTAAGTGAGTGGAAGGATAACGTAAGGGGGAGTTGTCAATGGATAGTAAGTAGTCAACATTATTTCATGACTAGTTAAGCCGATAAAAATTTGGGTGTTCTAAAAGGTGTAAAGAAGAATGCAACAAATCATGAAGCGTCGAAATCCTGAGAATCGTAGATCAATATGAGGTGAGATCCTTTGTATTCGTTTGATCAATAAATGGAAGGATAGAGTAATAAGGAATGTTAATTGGTAGCCACCGTTCATCTACACTTTATGAACACTTCAACAAGTCAAACTCTGGGAGAGTTGGAATATTGAAAAGGGAGAATATCCCAAAGGTCGAATTCTAGAGGAAGTGGTTCCAGCGTTAGGTCACACGATAAGGTAATGGAGTTGACTTGGGATGAAAAGGTTCTAGAAGTAGATAAGCCTGTGAAAATTTGAATAAGTTCCTATGTAAAATATTAAGCTAGAAAGAAAGGTGCTAAGAGCAATGCTTAAGTGGATAAGCTCGTGGTTTTTATCTAGTAGTCATCTAGAAAAGTGGGTTGAAGAAAGCATCTGTGCAAAATTTGATTTATGTAGCAGTTTAAAGGATCTGTGGAATAAGTTGACAAGATTGGCACACAACCATTCCATTGCCGCTACAAGATCCTGTTTGCACATGAAGGGATAAAATACAAAGGATTTGAATTCATTAATTTAAATAAACTATTATGAGTGTTATTGTTAAAATTAAAAGAAGAGGTGCAACAATTGATTGGAAAAAGATGCAATGGTTCAAATTCTTACCTATTTGGAATACTATATAAACAAAAAATTGTAATGGGAAGGAAGATTATGTATATAGAGGGTTTCCAACATAAATATAAATAGAGTAATTTATTCTTAGAGGATTTTATTATTAAGGTTTATCAAAGTGATGACCATGGTAAAGTTTTTTGATAAGAGGTTCTTTAAAATTATCGAATATGTGTTGACAATGACAATAAGAGTAAGCTTTATTAACTTAAACATTTTTTTTTTAGTAATTTGGGGTATTTTACACTAGGAGAGAATTCAGGATGTGTCCAAGAAAGAATCTTCCAAGAGGTTCTCACTAATTAGGAATCTATTCAACCTAGTAGTAATGTTGTCATGACCTTGTAACTTGTTTGTCCAAGTGAAAAATCCACTTGCAATATTTACATCCAGTAGATCAAGACCCAACATAAGATCTTCCATATAATTTATGGTAGAGTCTCCAACAATGCTTCCATATATTTTCTCAAAAGCATGCAAATTAGTATTAAATCCACCCTCTAGAATGAGGGGTACAAGAGTGTCACACTCCTAAATATTAATCATTTTTTCCCAACATATAACATTTTCATGATGCAAAGAAGGCATATAAATATTAAAGATAGAAAAGACCTTACCTAAAGGGATATGAGACAAGGTCACTTGATTTCAATTCGTTGTGCTTGCCCAATCTTCTATCTTGAATAGTTTGGAGTTATAGAGGGTGCATATCCCTCTTGATGCCCCACCTGAACTCACCGCTAAACTTGTTCCTGCTTTCCATATGAATCTTCTTTCTTGAATGAACTCAATGTCCTTCATTTTCATTTTCTCAAGTAGAAGGATCTCAGCGAATTCATGTCTTACTAAGATTCTAACCAATGACTTTTCAAAATATCGCTTTCCATCCCTCTACAATTCCAAGAAACTATTTTCATCATTTAGAAGATGTTTTTGGGTTTCCCCCTTTGGGGGGAATGGATCCACTATAATTTCTTATAGTTATTGTTTCTTTCTTGGTGTGGTCATCCAAAGTTCCTTGTTTTCCTAGTTCTATATCTTTTTGAGTTGCTTCTTCTTTTCTTTGATTATTGGATCTCCTCCCTAGATTTTTAGTAGGTGGCACCTTCAAGGAGTCTACATTTGATTCCTCCTTCAATCTCTGAGTAATTTCTCCATCTTCTTGATCCATTTAAGGAATCTATTGAGGGACTTATTAAAGGACCTGATGCTCTCTTTTTTTTTCCCTTGGGTCTTGGGAAATTGATTTGGGTCTTTCCTCTTGGTCCTCCTCCACATAACAAATGGCTTTGTACTGGTTCTTTGTTTGGATGCGATTGTTGAGTTTTTTTTATCAGGATGAGGCAAATGCTTCCTTGGAATTTGGATTGGAGGGATGTAATGACCTCCTCGTTACGACAACAACTCTGATAACAGGTGCAATTTTTTTTTTTTGTGTGTTTAAGGTGTGTGCGTGCGTGTAGAAGTAAAAGACACACTTGACTCTACGTCGCCACTCGACAACCAACAAGATGCAACCACGATGTTCATCACAAGAAGACTGAAGGCACACAACTAGTAACTGCAAGCAATAAAGGACGATAGACACAAGGCACACAATGCAAACATTTAATGACATATTGGGTTATGCACAATATGAACACAGAGGGAAGGATCCATAGTAGCATATATTACTATTTCTGCATAGGAAAGCAGGGCATTTAATCTTAGTTCGCTACTCCGGAGAGAGAGAAGGTCAGATAGGCTCGTGGCCGACTGCTAGGGCAGAAACTAGTCATCTCCGTCAAGTGTGTCGCAAGAGTGGAAACCCTGCCTTTAAAGGGCTCGAGACTCTTGATACGGCACTAGATTCTTTACACAAAAAAATCACACACACAGACATATCTCCTAAGGTTACCTGGAGGTGTCTACATCCCACCCAATACAAGCAGATCGAGCACACAGAAGGCGTATCAACCAAGTACAAATTTATTCAAATGAACTGCGAACCTCATTTACTGACTCAAATAATCCTGGCACTTAATCAAGGGCAGCACACCACATAAGTTATCAATAACAACTAAGATTACAATGATGCTGTCGTGACATGATAAACATATTGCATTACAACCATTTATTTGCGCAATAACGTCACCTTATATTTTATGTGTTATCCCAACACTAACATTACAAAACCATTTCCATAAAAGCGTAACACCCTTTTAATTTAAGTTATAAAAAGTTTGCAGGAATAACCTTTACATTACAGGGCATTCACCATTACTAAAGCTAGTAAGGAAATTAACACCCTTAATCCAACCCTAAAAATAAGTTCACAGAATTAATTGCAACGTCCCCTCAACCCAATCGTATTAATTCATTGTACTCCCTTCCAGGACCTTATATTTTTCATGTTGTAAATAAAACAAACTTAATTAGCCCTGCAATGAACTGACCATAACATTCTTTTCATACCAAAATAACATTGTAAAGAGAATAACCAAGATCTTGCATTCATATCTTATCAATACTGGTATAGCATTTTTCACCTTGTACAAGCATTACCATTCCATAATCAAATGACATTGACAGTAACTTTTACCAAGAGCATTAATAATAAGAATTACATTTTATTTATTATTGATAACAAATAAAACTACAAGAACAACCCTTCCATTACCATACCAATTTATATTATTAACAATAAAATTTTCAGTGACATTCCTAAAATTAACATCCTCCTTCATTTAATGTTACCCTAACCTTGCCCTTAAATTAGCAATGCATTTCATGGTTCTCCACCAATTAAATAGTGATTGAATATATAACGAGCAACTATAAGACATTGTGATTCCTTAACAATTAAATAAGCACACATTATATAATAATTGAATAACAATTACATAAATGTCACTACCATTAAATAACCACTATTTTTCATTTTGTTCTACAATAACTATATATAATGAGCCATACAGTACCTCCACCAATTAAATAGCGATTAAATAAATAACGAGCAATTATATGACATTGCGATTACTTAACAATTAAATAAGCAACCATTAAATAACAATCGGATAACAATTACATAAATGTCACTACCATACATTTACATTTCATTATATTACTTTCATTAACCTAACATTATACTACATTACCTTTCATTCAATAGATTATATACATATCTAGATCTCTGAGAAGAAAACCATAACTATTCCATTAAACAATATAGGTGTCATTTGAGACCATAAAATAACCATAACATTCCAAATAATATCGATGTCAGTACTCATTAAATGCTATCTAACACTCCATTACTCTCCATTTACTCAACCATAAGCTATATTGACATTACCTTACCTATTATAATGACAATATAAAATTACAACAAATGCCTTTACATGTCATCACGTTTTTATTTTCTTAATTTTTTTTTTATCGTCATATTCCATTCAAGTTAAAATAACCTAGCAACACAAATTCTTTATTACCTTACTTATGGTAGGTTGCCCACACTAAAGTACTGCAACATAAAACCTTTCATTTTATATTACACAATAAGGCAAAAAGTAATCATAACCTTTCCATCTACAATTTACAATGACAATATAAAATTACAGTAACCTTATGTATATAATTAGTATCAAATTGTATTAAGGATAAGCTGTATTCCATCAAGATAATTCATATTACATTCACTGTAATGGGATAGAAAATTAACAGATAATTTTGTTCACAGCGCGAAGGAAGACTGTTCTAAGAGGCTCGACCTAGATTAGTGTTTTTCACGTTAAACAAGGAATCACCACACGGGTGGAGGTTGAGTTATTCCCCGAAAGTAGGTACAGGTGTCGACCCAGGTCTTAGAAGAGTTTTACTTGCCTGGAGCAATGTAAACATAAAAAGGGAAGATTTTGATAAAGCAAAAAAAGAAGGCGTGGTGTCTGGCGGATTCTCTGTTGCACCACACACTCCTGACAACTCTGGAATGCAAGCACCTTAACACTGGCCGACCAGAAAAGAGGGAGAGGCTCAGATGCTCACGGGTCAAGTAAGTCACCTCGACATGGCATAGAGGGTGGGCGAGTTTCGGGTGGCAAAGGTGTCCAGAACAGACTGGCTTCACCATCGACCAAGTAGTTGTCCATAAGCTGCGGTACGTGTTAAAAATACTATGGCTGAAAGGAAACACTATGGGTTTGCTAGCCTAGAAGGTTTTTGCCAAAAATAAAAATGATTAGAAGGTAGTCGGTGCTGTTCAATGGGAGTCATCTCCGCTACACCCGTTCATGAAAAATGGGTTTATGAGAGTCCGATCTCAGTGACCATTAACGAATTAAGATCTGAGTAGTTCCATATTCAGCAACCCTGGTTGAAAGGTAAAAGAAAAACAAAACGCAGAACAATAGAGTTTCAGGCCCCAGGGTTAAGGAAATGCGAACAGAACACTGGGACTACACTTCCCCATCACAGCTAGGTAGGGATTTCAAAACCACACTGTCCAGAATGTGTGTAGGCAGACCATCAAGGGGGCGAGGGCTCTAAAAAGGTTTGTACAATTATTACTGTGCAGAGGTTAAAACACGCAGGCAAACGGACATCGGGAAACAATTTGGAGTTAAAAAGAAAATGCAGGAAGTGAAGCAACACTGTGGGGTTCAACCAACAAAAAAAAAAGGGTTATGAAAGGGAAAACTCAGCCTTTGGGCGATGTAGAGGTCAGGCTAAAATAGTTAAAGTTCCTTTAACACAGGTTAAAATTCTTTTGACACAGGTTAAAATTCCTTTCTTTTCACGCAGGTTTAAATCTTTCCACCAACACCTAAAGGGGTTGACGAGATTCTAAAATCATCCTGTACTGAAATTTAACAACAAGGTAACGTTTTTATTTTTATTTTTATTTTTACAGCAGATTCCAGTAACAAGAACGCCGAGGTAATTAAGAAAACATACATCTAGCCAACCAGGTTCAACACCGTTTGAGGTTAACAACTTCATCTCAGAACACCAATAAGATATTGGCAGGAGAAGAGAAGGTGAGGCCCTCAGGTTATCGCATAGGGAGGATCACAGGGGTTATACCCGATGAAGTGCAGACAATGAACAACCAGGAAGAAAAAGAAGCAAATAACAAGGCCGCACCGAAGGACGTATGACATCATTCAGTGTACCCAACAAACACACAT
>JASDQU010243812.1:15379-32090 GCA_032191745.1 Picea mariana
ACCCATAGGAATAAAGTGAGCACTCTTCATCAAAGTGTCTACTACTACAAAAATCGAGTCATGTCTCCTTGCTGTCAGTGGCAATCCAACAATAAAATCCATCGAAATAACTTCCCATTTCGATTCTGGAATGGCATGTGGTTGAAGTAATCCTGCCGAGTGTCTATATTCAGCCTTTACCTACTGACACTCTAGACATCTGGCCACATAGTTGACTATGTCAGCCTTCATTACCTTCCAGAAGAATAATGGTTTAAGGTTTGCCTTCATCTTCGTAACCCTCGGGTGAGCCATGTAAACTGCTCTATGAGCTTCACTCAGGATCAACATCCTCAACTCGTCATTTGGCAGTATGTAAATCCGACCTCTAGACCTCAATAACCCATCGCTATCAAAAGAAAATCCCTCATATCGTGGTACCATCATTGTGTTTTGTCCGATAAAATCCTCAACTTCTTTTTACCAGTCATCGTCACGCTGTAAAGTGAGAATCTTCTCACGTAGATTCGTTTGAAGAGACAACACTGAAAATATGTGTGGCCTCCGACTCAAAGCATCCGCCACTCGATTCACTATTCCCTTTATGTAAGTAATCTTGAAGTCGTACTCGCTAAGAAATTCCGACCAACGTCGTTGTCACGTGTTCAGGCCGCTTTGCGTGAAAATGTGTTGCATCCCACAATGATCAGTCTTTAATTCAAATTTTCATCCAACAAGGTAATGTCTCCAAACCTTCAAGGCATAAACGATGGCTAATAACTCCAAATCGTGCATCGCGTAGTTCTCCTCATTTCTTCTCAGCTTCCTCAAAATGTAAGAAATCACTCATCCGTCTTGTATCAAGACTCTGCCTAATCCTTTCTTGGATGCGTCAGTGCATACCAAGAAGTCCGTGTCCATGTCAGGGACCTTTAGTATCGGCGCTGTCGTCAACAACTCCTTAAGCCTCCAAAATGCTTCCACACATTTCTCGGTCTAGACAAACTTCTTGTTTTTCTTCTGCAATTCCGTGATCGGATTTTCTATCTTTGAAAATCCCTCGAAAAACCGTTGATAGTATCCTGCTAAACCCATAAAACTATGCACTTCTTTGACATTTGTCGGTGCAAGCCATTCCATAATAGCCTCAACCTTGGCTGGATCCATGGTGATACCTTTATCAGAGATGACATGCCCTAAGTAGTGAATCCTCGATTGGTAAAAAGAGCATTTGGACAACTTCCCATACAATTTGTGCTCTCGTAGACACTATAGTACCAAGCGCAAGTGCTCATCATGCTCCTTCGTTATTTGAGAATAGATCAAGATATCATCAATGAATACTTGGACGAACTTGTCTAGGTACTCACAGATCACCCCATTCATCAAACTCATAAATACCTCTGGGGCGTTTGTTAGTCCAAACGGTAACACAATAAATTTGTAATGTCCAAATATCATCTTAAAGGTGGTCTTAGGGACGTCATCCTCCTCTATCCGCAACTAGTGATACCCTAATCACAAATCGATCTTGGAGAACACTGTCGCACCTTTCATTTGATCAAATAGATCATCAATTCTTGGTAAGGGATACTGGTGCTCGATCGTAGCCTTGCTCATTTGACGATAGTCAATGCAAAACCTCCATGACCCGTCCTTCTTCTGAGTGAAAATAACAGGTGCACCCCACGGTGACACACTAGGGCGTATCAGTCCCAGGTCCAACAACTCCTTCAGTTGCATTTTCAACTCTTGCAACTTCGGGGTCGACATCTGATAAGGTGTTCTTGCTATCAATTCGGTCCCCGGTTTCAGGTCTATGGTAAACTCTAGTTCCCTTTTTGACGGCATCCCAGGCAAATCCTCTGGAAATACGTCCGCAAACTCCTTCACCACCAGAAGGTGTTCTGGACCTTTTGCTACTCCCTTTTCGTTTAGCGCGAGGATTCCATAAAGCTTGCACCCCTTGCACATACTCTTCCATAACTGTAAGGAAGAGACAAACCTCAGGGAAACTCCCTGGTTTCATCCTACAATCACACGTCTCTATCCTTTGTCATCAACCAAGCTCAACTATTTCGTCTTACAGTTGAGTATCGCCTCATGCGATTCCAACCAATCCATACCGATCACGACATCATAAGATCCTAAGATCATGACGTACAAGTTGACCGTCATGACAAACTCTCCCAGGTTAAGGGCACAGCCTGTAACCTTTTCTCCAACCTTCTGTTTGGCTTCTGAAGCCATCTCTATGAAGCTAAACTCATCCTAAACGACTGCCTTCTAGATGACATCGTGCAAGGTTTGAGGCATCAAAACATTTAAACCTTTGCACGCAGGCTTCCATTAAGACCCAAAACGAACCTGATGACCTTAAGCTTCTCAATGTTAAGGTGCAGAGCTTACCAGAGCAGTGCCATAAAACGTGCCTTGTACTCGAGCACTGTACGAACTCTCTGTTGTAATGCGTTGAACTCATGGAGCTGACGCTCAATGAATTCCTCTGAAAGGTACCTCTCTCAGAATCGTTCCTCAAACAGTTCCCATGAAACGTCTTCAACGACCATGTTCAACTGTGGCAGGAGCATCTTCCATCATAGAAGAGCGCTCCCCTTTAGTCGAAAGACTGCCATGCGGACCTTCATGTTGGAGGTATAATCATGAAGTACGAAGCACATCGCCATATTCTCCAGCCATGCCTCGGTGGCTGTGCCGTCCAGGGAACCCAAGAAATCAAAAAATTTAACCTTCTCGAGTTCACGGTGAATGCTACCTGTAACGACTGGTGCGTGCGGCGGAACCTCAGCGGGTGCCGGTGCCCTGGCCTCGTCTCTGTCCAATCGACTGATCAGAGCCTCGGACATGTCCTGAAAGGATCTCATCATCCCAACCACATCGCCAATCACTATCTGCTCCTGTCTGAGAACCTGCTCGCCTCCCTGGGGGTTAGACCCCTCTGGCAGGGGTGCTACTGGAGGCGTCACACCTCCTCCTCTAGCACCCCATTGTTTGCCTCCACGACGTCCTCTAACCATGATTTCCGGCACGCACACAATCAAATCGATCAGCCACAGTATAATAAAATCAGTCGTGACTACGGAAGCCGTAGCGAATCCCAAGTCATGGGTCAAACCCGCTCTGATACCATATGTAATGACCTCCTCGTTACGACAACAACTCTGATAACATGTGCAATTTTTTTTTTTTTTTTTGTGTTTAAGGTGTCTGCGCGCGTGTAGAAGTTAAAGACACACTTGACTCTACGTCACCACTCGACAACCAACAAGATTCAACCATGATGTTCATCACAAGAAGACTGAAGGCACACAACTAGTAACTGCAAGCAATAAACAACCATAGACACAAGGTGCACAATGCAAACATTTAATGACATACTGGGTTATGCACAGTACGAACACAGAGGGAAGGATCCATAGTAGTAGATCTTACTATTTCTACATAGGAAAGCAGGGTGTTTAATCTTAGTTCGCTACTTTGGAGAGAGAGAAGGTCAGATAGGCTCGTGGCCGACTGCTCAGGCAGAAACTAATAATCTTCGTTAGGTGTGTCGCAAGAGTGGAAACCTTGCCTTTAAAGGGCCCAAGACTCTTGATACGACAGTGGATTCTTTACACGAAAAAATCACACACACAGACATATCTCCTAAGGTTACCTGGAGGTGTCTACATCCCACCCGATACAAGCAGGTTGAGCACACAGAAGGCGTATCAACCAAGTACAACATTATTCAAATGAACCGCGACCCTCATTTACTAACTCAAATAATCCTGGCACTTAATCAAGGACACTACACCACATAAGTTATCAATAACAACTAAGATTACAATGACGTTGTCGTGACATGATAAACATATTGCATTACAACCATTTATTTGCACAATAACATCACCTTATAATTTATGTGTTATCCCAACACTAACATTACAAAACCATTGCCATAAAAGGGTAACACCCTTTTAATTTAAGTTATAAAAAGTTTGTAGGAATAACCTTTACATTATAGGGCATTCACCATTAATAAGGCTAGTAAGGAAATTAACACCCTTAATCCAACCCTAAAAATAAGTTCATAGAATTAATTGCAACGTCCCCTCAACCCAATCATATTAATTCATTGTACTCCCTTCCAGGACCTTATATTTTTCATGTTGTAAATAAAACAAACTTAATTAGCCCTGGAATGAACTGACCATAACATTCTTTTCATACCAAAATAACATTGTAAAGAGAATAACCAGGATCTTGCATTCATATCTTATCAATACTGGTATAGCATTTTTCACCTTGTACAAGCATCACCATTACATAAACAAATGACATTGACAGTAACTTTTACCAAGAGCATTAATAATAAGAATTACATTTTATTTATTATTGATAACAAATAAAACTACAACAACAACCCTTCCATTACCATACCAATTTATATTAATAACAATAAAATTTTCAGTGACATTCCTAAAATTAACATCCTCCTTCGTTTAATGTTACCCTAACCTTGCCCTCAAATTAGCAATGTATTTCATGGTTCTCCACTAGTTAAATAGCGATTGAATATATAACGAGCAACTATAAGACATTGTGATTCCTTAGCAATTAAATAAGCACCCGTTATATAACAATTGAATAACAATTACATAAATGTCACTACCATTAAATAACCACTATTTTTCATTTTGTTCTACAATAACTATATATAATGAGCCATGCAGTACCTCCACCAATTAAATAGTGATTAAATAAATAATGAGCAATTATATGACATTGCGATTACTTAACAATTAAATAAGCAACCATTAAATAACAATCGGATAACAATTACATAAATGTCACTACCATACATTTACATTTCATTATATTACTTTCATTAACCTAACATTATACTACATTACCTTTCATTCAATAGATTATATACATATCTAGATCTCTGGGAAGAAAACCATAACTATTCCATTAAACAATATAGGTGTCATTTGAGACCATTAAATTACCATAACATTCCAAATAATATCGATGTCAGTACTCATTAAATGCTATCTAACACTGCATTACTCTCCATTTACTCAACCATAAGCTATATTGAACTTACCTTACCTATTATAATGACAATATAAAATTACAGCAAATGCCTTTACAAGTCATCACGTTTTTATTTTCTTATTTTTTTTTTATCGTCATATTCCATTCAAGTTAAAATAACCTAGCAACACAAATTCTTTATTGCCTTACTTATGGTAGGTTTCCCACACTAATGTACTGCAACATAAAAACTTTCATTTTATATTACACAATAAGGCAAAAAGTAATCATAACCTTTCCATCTACGATTTACAATGACAATATAAAATTACAGCAACCTTACGTATATAATTAGTATCAAATTGTATTAAGGATAAGTTGTATTCCATCAAGATAAGTCATATTACATTCGATGTAATGGGTTGGAAAATTAACAGATAATTTTGTTCACAGTGCGAAGGAAGATCGTTCTAAGAGGCTCGACCTAGATTAGTGTTTTTCACATTAAACAAGGAATCGCCACATGGGTGGAGGTTGAGTTATTCCCCGAAAGTAGGTACAAGTGTCAACCTAGGTATTAGAAGAGATTTTCTTGCCCGGAGCAATGAAAACATAAAAAGGGAAGGTTCTGATAAAGAAGAAAAAGAAGGCGTGGTGTCTGGCAGATTCTCTGTTGCACCACACACTCCTGACAACTCTGGAACACAGGCACCTTAACGCTGGCCGACCAGAAAGGAGGGAGAGGCTCAGACGGTCACGGGTTGAGTAAGGCACCTCGACGTGGAAGAGAGGGTGGGCGAGTTTCGAGTGGCACAGGCGTCTAGAATGGACTGGCTTCGCCATCGACTAGGTAGCTATCCATATGCTGCGGTACGTGTTAAAAATATTAGGGCTGAAAGGAAACGCTATGGGTTTGCTAGCCTGGAAGGTTTCTACAAAAAATAAAAATGATTAGAAGGTAGTCGACGCTTTTCAACAGGAGTCATCTCCGCTACACCGGTTCATGAAAAAGGTGTTTATGAGATTCCGATCTCAATGACCGTTAACGAGTTAAGATCTGAGTAGTTCCATAGTCAGCAACCCTAGTTGAAAGGTAAAAGAAAAACAAAACACAGAACAATAGAGTTTCAGGCCCCTGGGTTAAGGAAATGCGGACAAAACGCTGGGACTACACTTCCCCATCACAGCCAGGCAGGGATTTCAAAACCATGACGTCCAGAATGCATGTAGGCAAACCATCAAGGGGGCGAGGGCTCTAGAAAGGTTTGTACAATTATTACTGTGCAGAGGTTAAAACATGCAAGCAAACGGACATCGAGAAACAATTTGGAGTTAAAAAAAAACCGCAGGAAGTGAAGCAACGCTGTGGGGTTCAACCAACAAAAAAAAAAAGGGTTATGAAAGGGAAAACTCAGCCTTTGGGAAATGTAGAGGTCAGGCTAAAATAGTTAAAATTCCTTTAACGCAGGTTAAAATTCTTTTGACACGGGTTAAAATTCCTTTCTTTTCATGCAGGTTTAAATCTTTCCACCAACACCTAAAGGGGTTGACGAGATTCTAAAATCATCCTGTACTGAAATTTAACAACAAGGTAACGTTTATTTTTATTTTTATTTTTACAACAGATTCCATTAACAAGAACGAAGAGGTAATTAAGAAAACATACATCCAACCAACCAGGTTCAACACCGTTCAAGGTTAACAGCTTCATCTCAGAACACCAATAAGATGTTGGCAGGAGAAGAGAAGGCGAGGCCCTCAGGTTATCTCATAGGGAGGATCACAGGGGTTATACCTGATGAAGTGCAGACAATGAACAACCAGGAAGCAAAAGAAACAAATACCAAGGCCGCACCGAAGGACGTATGACATCAGTCAGTTTACCCAACAAACACACATCAGATCTACATCATAAACCTTAATGCATCCTAATTTATCAACTTAAAACAAAACCATACCATTGCCTTAACTCCCGCCTTGAATGATGACCACGCGCTCCGTGCCGCTCCTGCTCGCCGACCGTCGAGACTACACCGGTACCTCCCAGCCAATTGCTCGGGGTACTTTGCTTCCCCGTTAGCCCNTGCGGCTCGGGGGGCTAACGGGGAAGCAAAGTACCCCGAGCAAAGGGGCCACACAAATCCAGAAGGTATGCCTAGCTTCGTAGCTCACCTCCAAGGTTGAGCTACCACTCTAATCCCAGCTGAGAAAATCCCAACTCCTCACAAGAAATCAGTCTAGTCCAAATTCAACAGCGTAATGTTACGCTCATAGCCCCCCTCCCCATCTTCCTCATCTACCTTTCTTTTATAGAGTTTTGAGACCCACCCTTGCCCTAAATCACATTTAACTTAAGTTTTAATGAAAACCCCTAAAAATTCTCTGTCTTACAAGTGTCACTCATCCCCCACGTTCCTCCAAAATTATTTTCTTTAATTTATTAAAGGCTCATTTCCCTATTTTTATTATTCCCTCTCTTTTTTTCTTTTTTTTAAACCAAAAAGTAAATGCGCTAGTTAATCTTTTCATTTTGTTTTTTTTAATTCATAACTTTTATACTCCCGCACGTTAAATAATTTTATTACTTATTACTTGTCTATGTTTCCTTTATTACTTAGTTCCCTATTTTTATTAATCCCTTCTTTTCTTTTTTTTTATTTAATTTCTTGTGTTCTTTCACAAGTTGGGAATTAATTTCTTCTTTGCAAATTTTTTAAATCCCTTAGTTTATTTAAATCCTTACTCTCTTCATTTACCCCAAGAATTTTTATGAAGACCCAACTATTACTTAAGTGGGTTTTTGTGTGAATTTTTATTTTTACGCTAGGGCCTTTTTCTTTAAGGTTACACTAAAAATTTTTACCCTAGAAAAGTCTTAGGCTTAGGACTTAGATTCTGAGCTAGGCGACAATTGGTTAGGGGAGTTGTTTAAGGATTTCTTAAGGTGTTAATGTCTTAGGGTCGTCTAGGTTTATTTCTTCCTCATAATCAGAGCGACGTACCCTTCAGGACACACTACATGCTCCAAGCGTGCCACTCGCCTCGTTCATTTATTTTGCACAACATTCCCTTCAGGATGCACCACGTGCTCCAAGGGTGCCACTCGCCGACTTGACTGATTGGTAGACATATATAACCTCTGGAGTCAACACTCTTCTAGGTGAAATTGTGGGAGACTAAGGGCTCTAAGGACTAAGGCCCCCGCCTTATTTAGCGCCCCTTAGAATCATCATGAGCGACTATCGCAGTCTTCCCTCACGGCATCATGGATCCTCTCAAACTAGGTAATCGTTAACCTACAGTTCAAGCCATGGTGGGAGTACTAGTAGGTTGTGGAAGGGATACTATCCACACCTCTCCCTCAACCTCTCTGGAAATTGTGTGTGGCCCCTTTACTCCATATGTGAGTCTGTTCGGCAAGCTATTGTCAGCCTGCATCATCAACACTCGTGTCAGAACATGTCAACATCATATCATCAAATCAATGAAATATCACAGTAAATAAATCAACCCAAAAGCACACTCCCTGACTCAATCCGGAGTCCAAGGGGGTTCCACCGATGCCTCTACATAATCAAGGTCCAAAACCCTGCACACTCAATAAAACTGAGTCAATATCACCTGTCTACATCAAATAGTAAAACTTCATGTCATCTATCCTAACGCATCATAATCAAGTATAAATGTTTTAACATCAGAAAAGTCCAGATCACTTGCGAGAAAGTGTCCTCAAATAATAAGTTTTCTCAGTGCGCCAAAGCGGGATGTTACAAGTGAGCTCCCTCATGTGCTAGATATTTTTCAGTTTAAGGGGATTGTTTTGTGGATTTACTCTTCCTTATTGATTTTTTCCATTGTTCATTAGCTTCTCCAATGGACATATCAAAAGGATCCTTCAAGAATTTCTTTGAAAAATTCTCATAGTCATGACATATCTTGCATTTGAAAGGATTTTTCTCGTAATCCACTTTCTATAGGTATGGTCAACTATCTGACATGACCGAGATAGACTCTGAAAGACCCCTCTAGATATAATTCCATGTATATTTGGGAACAATCCTAAATACCATCCTTTTGTTATGTTCGATCTATATATTTCCTTAGGGCGTTTCCTAGTGCAGAGGGTCTCATTGTTCCAACAATGAAGAGGGAGAAAGGGAAGTCAGAACCAGATAGGGACCATAAAGAGGATTCCATTTTTTGGGTTAAAATCATGGGTTCAATAGTTGAGATACATCCCATGATCACCCATAAAGTATGACCCACTCCTAAATATGAGATCTATGTCCTTTGTTTCCTCAAACATAAATGTAAAGAAACCTCTACGATAGAAGGAGAATGAAATCTTACCTTTTAGATGAGGTTTATAGTTATTATCAATCCACACATCAAAATATATGGGTTAAGTCCATGTCCCCATAAATTTCCCTATTTATCCATTCTTCATAAACTTGAAATCAAGTGATCTTGAAGCAACTTGAAATGAAAAGACAAGGATTTCCTCCATTTTTTTAACAAATCATGATTGAGAAGGATTAGATTGCTTGTGAAGGGCTGCAATGAGGTAGGTGAATGCATCTATATCTTACTCGGGGGTGGGGAAGAGGGGAGATGGGAGATGGATCCCCATGCATGGGAGGACATGAAGGCAACATAGGGAACAAGTGAATAGGTTTTTAGGCCTCAGTGCCACAGAGGAGATCACACGTTTCTTTTTTAGAGAAAGGAAATTTATACCATTACTATTACTATTACCATTACTACTTAAGTGGTTCATAATCGATTATTGCTAACCATAAGAAACCATATTCAATGGAATTCCACCATGTTTAACTACAGTGATACAAGTCATCCACACTTAAACAATGTTGAGCAAAGTTGTTTAGAATTCAATTAAAGTCAACATAATTCATGTCATTCAACCATGGTCAATCAAATTCAACTAACATCAAGCATAGACAACTAATTTAACCATAGTGAACCCTAGGGAAATAAATGAACCATTTCAAATCATATTCAACCATAATTAATTAAGTAAACCAATCTCAACCATACTAAAACTCAAGCACACTTAGTCAAGTCATACACAATAAACCAAAGTCAATGAAATTCAACCTCAGTCATCAAGGTCAATAATAGTTCACTAAGTCGACCATAGTTGATTAGAGTAAATCATACTTAAAATTTCACCTGAAATCAATTAAAATAAACCATAATCATCATAGTGAACCAATGTTAACTATGCTAAGGAAAGTCAACTAGAGTTACCCAAACTTAAGCCACATTAAAAACAACCAAACATAGTTATTGAAGTGAACCATGATCAATGAAGTCAAACAAATTTAATGACAATCAACCATTGTCAACTATAGTCAACCACAATTAGCTAATTCATGTTCAATATGTGTTATATTCTTTGCATGTAGACTGTGGTAGCAAAAGTAAAAAAACCAAGACTTTTCATTCCTTGTTTTCATCATTTTTTTGTGCTTTTTAAACCCATTATAATATAATTTATCTTAATGTATTATGGTTTTGGATGCTACAGAATACCTAAATATTGTATTTTGAACTGTTAATTCAATACAATGAGGAAGAGAAAGGTGTGACTCTATGTTAGATTTTTTTTCCTAGTTCAAGGTTTCGAGGATAAATCTTTGTGTACTCTCTATGTTCCATTGCTGTTCATTCTATCCTACTTAAGTATCTATATGCATTGCTTCACTTGAATAGGTTTAAAAATATAAATTTGTATGAGAGAAAGGTTATTAACTTTAAGGGGGGTCCTTTCTTTATAGGGTTTATCTTATTGTTGATAGAGAAAGTTTATCTTCGGTCTGTGATAAACCTATTTTTAGTGCGAGGTCTATAGTAATTGTGTGAAAGCGAATTGTGAGTAGTTCTAGAATCGATATTGAAAATTCTAATGACGAGAGATTTGATCTATAAAATATTACAATGGAGGAATTTCTTGTTGACAAAGAACAACCAATCCCTATAGATCCTATAGTTTTAGGAATGGGTATGGTAGTATCACACTAAATTAATTTGGATAGGAAGGTCAAAAGTACAATCCAATTATTTCTTTCCAATTTCGTGTCACTTAATATCTCGAGAGAAGCTACAACCAAGTTGTCATGGGAAAATTTATGAAATTTGTATCAATCTAGGTCTGTTGTAAACAAAGTTTACCTTCGAAAGAAGGTCTAACTCTTAAGGATGAATGATAGTGACTTTGTGATAGTGAATATCAAATCCTTTATCATTGTGTTAAGTTAGTTATTGTTTGTTGATAATAAATTTATAAATAAGATAAGTGCTTTACACATTATGTTCATTTCCAAATTCATGGGATATCCTAGTTGTAACTATAGGGAGTAATCCAACCACATTAAATATTGACAATGTGATTATATTCCTATTATCAAAAGAGATGAGCTAGAAGACCATGGATTTTCAAACCAATGATTCCTTATTTGTGAGAGGTTTCCCTATAGACCAAAATTGAAATAATTCATTGGAGGGTAGATCTAAATATACAATAATGTCTATAAGGAGATGTTGGAAATGAAATAAAGTTGGGAATTATAAGAAAGATCGTAGATAAAAAATGTTAATAAAATTAAGCAATCCAATGATACTCCTTATGCAAAATGAGGGCATATGTACTTGGTATATACAAGTGCATATTTATATTATGATGCATGGTTTATCGACTCAGGTGCACCTTTTTACATGAATCCTCATAGGGAGTGACTTTGTAAGACAAAAAATATAATGGAGGTGGTGTCTTCCATGATGATGAGTCGACATGAAAAATAAAAAGACATGGAAGGGTATCATTGTTTCTTAAAGAGGGAAGGGTAAAAACCCTTCCTTGTGTTCTATGTATTCCAGGATTTCCCAAAAGCCTCATATCTATGAGTATTATAGATGTGGATTTATGCACTATATTTGAAAAGGATACACAAAATATGGTTTGAAGAATAATGTTGTTGTTGAGGGGAGTTCGAAATGGGTGTAATAGTGTCACTGTTCCTAAGAATGACACTTATATAAATCATATACATCATATAGGCACTTGATAATGTTATGGAATATGAGATTGGGACATATTGGAGAAAAGGACCTTCATGCTTTGCAAAGTAAATCTATGATTGAAAGAATCCCTGATTGTTCTTTAGATTTTGATTTCTATGAACATTGTGTATATGGTAAATGGAATTGGGTGAGATTTCCATTTGGTGTTAAAAGGTCAAAAGGGATATTGCAGCTGAAACACATTGATGTGTTTGGACCTATACATATTCTATATTTAGGAGGATATTTGTATTACATCTCATTTGTAAATGGGTTCTCTGGGAAAACATGGTTGTATTACCTAAAAAGGAAATTTCTGGTTTTCAAAAAATTCAAAGAATTCAAACCTCTTGTATAAAACCAAAAAATGCATCAGATGAAAGTGCTAATGATTGATAATGTAGGAGATTTATAAGGGAAATATTTTAAGCAATTTTGTAAATAGTGTGGATTAGCATAAATCCATACACACTTCAATAAAATGGAGATATATAAAGGATGAATAGTAATTTTATGGAAAAGGTAACAAGTATACTAAGTTGTGCAACTGTACAACAAAACTTTAGGAAAAAGGAAATACAAACTATGTGTTAACTTATCAACTAGTCACCTAAAAAATCATTGGTTGATAAGACTCCTCATGAGGCATGGACTACTGAAAATCCCTATATTGTATGTCTCAAAGTATTTAATTGTAATTATTATGTACATGCTATAAAGGAGAAAATGAATGATATAGAAATTAAAGGAGATAAATGTATCTTCGTTAATTATAAATATGGAGTAAAAGGCTACAAAATTTGGTATTTAGTAAGAAGGGAAAAAAAATATAGTCATGATGTGATCTCTAGAGAATTTGGTAGTACTCCCAAGCATGAAGATGCATGGAGACAAGGAAAACTAGGGAAAGTAGAGTTTTATCTAGAGAATGGAGAATCTAACTGAGTGGATGAGGATGGGTCAAGTTAATTATATGATGAGAAGAAACCATAGATCTGATTGTTGAGGAGATATCTTCAAATAATAAGGAAATTACAAGGTATAGTCAACACAATTTTCATTATGATTTTGTTTTATTTTGTATTGAAGGTGATCTTAGAACTGTTATAGAGGCAATGGATTCTGAGGAGGGTAAACTATGGAAGAAGTCCATGGTTGAAGCAATGGAGTCCTTGGAAAAATATGAGGCTTGGGAATTGGTCAAGTTTCCTTATGGAATAATTTTTTTTTGTAGCATATGGGTGTTCAAGGATAAGATGAATGTAGAAGGTAGAGTGGAGGAGTATAAGGCTAACCCTATAGCAAATGGATATTCTGAGGTGGAGGGAACTGAAATTTCTGAGATTTTATCTGCTATTGAAAACTTGACAAGTCCATTAGATTTATATTATAACTTACTATAACATTTGATCTTGAAGTTGAGAAAATGGATATAAAGAAAACATTCCTATATGGGGACCTGGAGGAAGATATATACATGAAATAGGATGAAGGGTTCATAGTGAAGGGTTAGAAGGAGGTGGTTTGTAATATGAAAAAGGGCCTATGTAGGCTAAAGAAAATCCCAATAATGTGGCATCAAAAAGTTCACAATTACATAGTAGAACTAGGATTTATGAGGGACAAATTTGACCACTATTTTTGTTTCAAGCATGTTGGTGATCACTTTATTTATGTAACATTGTATATCAATGATGTTTCTAATTGGAAATAACAAGAATATTATCAAGGATGTTAAATATAAACTATCATCTAAGTTTGACATGGAGGATTTTGGTGCTACCAACTTTATTTTGGGTATGAATTTTAAAGAGATCATCTATGTGAATTTTTTTCTTTTAAATTAGAGAAAATATGTTCTGACAAATTTGGAGATTTGATATGAAATAAGGTAAGTCTGTCAAGGTTCCTATTTCTTTAAGTGAGAACATATACACATAAAAATGCATGAAGACATATGAAGTGGTAGAGTATAGGTCCCATATTCCCTATGTTAATGTTGTTTTTATTTCAATGTATTTTATGGTTTGTGTCAGACCATGAATTTCCCATGTAGTGGGAGTTTTGAGAGGATATATGTCAAAACTAGGGAAGGATCATTGAACAATGATAAAGAGAGTCTTCAAGTATTTCTGTGCCACTAATGATTATGCAATTTGAAAAAAAGGGAATGCCCACAACAAAAAAAAGGTTAAATCTATTCACTATGTGTCTATCATTTTATTTATTTATAGTTTTATTAATAATTTGTACACAAAGCTTCACTTGTATATGTTTAAAAATTTCAATTAAACTATGTCCAGCTTATGTCAGCCAAAGCCAATCAAATCAACCATAGTTGAACAAGATTAATCATGGTGAGTAAAGTCATCCACAATCAATCAAGACAATACCAAAAATAATGATAGTGAAATTCAATCTCACTTCCCCATGTAAAACATATGAAACAAAAATCAACAAAAACCAACCTTAGTTAGTAAAAGTAAATCTATGTTGGGAAATTCAAGCGTAGTGGACCAAATAAACCATAATCAACGAAGTTAACCACACTCATGCATGTCAACTAAACTAAACCACATTCAACCATTGTTAAATACAATCAACCATAGTTCATCCAAATTTTTTCCATAGTGAACACATTCGAGAACAATCTTCCAGTTGAATCACAATCAACCATATCCAGTCAAATCAACCACAATTAACTAAGTTAACCATATTCAACCACACTAAAACATATTTATCCAAAGTCAACCATTGTTTTCCAAATTCAAGTAAATTCAACGTACTTGACCACATTCAACAATTCTCAACCAAGTTAAATCAACTATAGTTAGTCGTACATAGTGAAGTGTACCACTATAATTGACTAAATCTAACCACAATCAATGATAGTCAAGTGAATTCCAGTATTATTAAACCATAATGATCAAATTTTATCACATTAAACGAAAGTCAACTACAATCAACCCAAGTCAACATAGTTAACTTCCTTCAACCCTGGTAAATAGAAGTCAATTAATGCTAAGCATATCCATACAATTCAATGAAAGTGAACTCAAGGCATCTGAGTCAACTAATTCCAACATAGTCAATTGTAGTCAATGAGAGTGAAGTAAGGTTAACCACAATTAAACACAATCATAATTATAAAATCCATCCACTAGTGAACAAAGTGAATGAAATTCAACCCCTATCATTCAATCCAACCATAGTACTCCAAGTAAACCATGGTTCACTATAATAAAACATAGAAAAATTAGCCATAGTCATCAAAGTGACCTAAGGTCAACCAAGCCAACCTAAGTCAACTAAATTCAACCATATTCAACTAAAGTCAGCCACATTAAAAAGCAATTAAACACAAACCTTTTAAATCAACCATAGTAAACTAAGTCAACCAAATTCAACTATAATCAACCAAATACAACTCCAATAATTCATAGATAATCCATATTCAATCCATAGTCAAGCTTGGTTGATCATGTTTGAGTACTTTTGACCATGGTTGAAAACTAATCGTAGTTAACTTTAGTCAACTAAAATCAACCATAGTTAACCATAGAAACAAAATCTAACCAAGACAACCTATGTCAACCACAATCAACCAAAGTTAGTCATATTATAAAATACTCAACCACAATATGTCAATTCAACCATAATCAATCAAGTCAACCAAAGTCACCCACCTCTTCACAACTCAAAAAAAATTAGTGAACTTAATTGCATTCAACCAAATGCAACCACATACAATGAAGTTACCCAAGTCAACTACAATCAACAATAAGTAATCACATTCAACCTTATCATCCATATTCAAGCATAGTGAACCATCTTCAACTATAGTTGAGCATAATCATTGAAGTTAATGACAATAAGTGAATTCAACCAAAGTCCACCGCAGTTAAACACAATCGACCATGATGAATGAAGTCATCCATAGTGAACCAAGTAAATAATAAAATTCAACAATTTTTTAGAGTCAAATTCAAACACAATACCTTATGTCAACCATAGGCAACCAAAATCAACAAAAGTAAAACTTATTTAGAAAAATTAAACTATATTGAGGTAACTCAACCATAATCAATCATAATTAGGGAAGGTAACTCAACCATAATCAATACCAGTGAACCAAAGTTTCCCATAATAAATCACTACTACATATGGCCAAATTATTCCATGAAAATTTTCCACGCTTCCACTAGTTTCATATTTTTTTAAACAGGGCGGGATTTTCGTCACTATTTCCACAAAATTTCATCGCAATATCGACGAAAATCGTAATTTAACCTAGTCGAGATTTTCGTCGCTATAGAGACAAAATTTCGTGGCAATAGCGACGGAAATTTTGTCTATCTCATTGGTCGGTGTTAACGGCTAGTTGACTAGTTTACTTATATATATGTGACTTTAAGAGACTTTGCGACACAATACCTATAGTTGTGACACTGTTCTTGGCTTTTGTTTGAGCTGTTTATTTTTTCCGTCACCCACCGGTTGAACAAATCCAATTCTCGATCTACATAGCTCGGATTTTGAACTTGCAAGGTTAGTATGTTATTTTTTATTGATGTACTCATTTAACTTGTAAATTTTTTTTCAAATGTCC
>JASDQU010243812.1:68324-80537 GCA_032191745.1 Picea mariana
TTAGAAAGGTATTTTTTTACCTTATTTTATATATTTATATATATATATATATAAAATAAGGTAAAAAAATACCTTTCTAAAGAAGTCGCTACCTTTATAATATATATATATATATATATATATATATATATATAAAATAATTTATAAATATAAATTTATGATGTTTTAGGTTGTAAAGTTTATAGGGAGAACACTTCGTTAAATACAAATATTTTTTTTATATATATATATGATGGCTTAGGTTGTAAAGTTTATATGGAAAACACTTCATCAAATAAAAATATATTTGTTTACTATTTTCATAAGTAAAAATATATTTGTTTATCATTTTCATTCTTCATATATTAAAGCGATTCCATAATTTATTTATATAAGATACTTTGTAAATATAAATATGATGGCTTAAGTTTATAGGAAGAATATATAGAATGAAAGTGCCTTGACATAAAAAGAGATTTTTACAAAGTAGAACATGTTTGCTCACCATTTTCATTTTTCATATGATAAATTTATTAGATAATTTATTTATTAATGATATGTTAAAATATGAATATATTACTTTTAATAATAATAAAATATTTTCAACTAAAATCACATTTTACATTTCTTATTAAAGTAGAGTTAGATTATTCATTATCATATTAACCATATGAACATCATAATTATAGAGAGGGAATACATTCCCAGTCTCCATCTAAATATATACATTTATTTTTCCATGCTCATTAGTAAGATAGTCACTCTTTCTATCTATGAAAAGTCGAGAGTTGTAAATGGAAAATTTTTAAAGGGATATTAATTATTAGGTCTTATTATGATTGGTGGATGATTATTCGTGATAGCATTCAAATATTCTTTTAATGACCTTTTATCACACATATTTTATGTATCTTTTGAGTGATTAAAATTAGTACAAACTTGTCTTATACCCTTTCTAATTGGGTTTGAAGCTAATGAGTGAGGGAGAGGTTTGAGAGAATCTCAATTCTTTACAAAACTATTGATTCTACACATCCAAAGTACGCTTGAAACCTTATGAAAATAATCTACTAAGTGCTAAACAAAAATTGGATAACCAAAACCTTATGAAAATAATCTACTAAGTGCTAAGCAAAAATTGGATAGCCAATATGTTGAAAGTCAAATATTCACTATAATAAAACTATGTGTTGACAAAATTCCCTTATTAATAGTAATTATTAGGATAATCCCATCAAACCTTATAAAAAAAATGTTTGAGATGCCTAATCACATTCATTACATTTATCATTACCCTCCTTAACTTAATCATGTTGAATGTTTGTTATTGAACTTCATTTATCTTTAGAGTGCTTAAAATTAGTACAAACTTGTCTTCCTGTAAATTCATTATGGAAAATTTCTTTATTGCCTCCTTTTGTACATGTTCATGTGGGAAGAGATTACAATGCTTATAATTGTTGTTCATATGGGAAAAGTTTACAATGTTTGTAATTGTTGTTCATGTAGGAAGAGCTTACAATGTTTGTAGTTGTTAATCATTTCAAACCTCTTACTCAAAAAGGGTTTGATCAACTCTCTTTGTTTGATTCATTCTAGTTGATCTTCAACCCTTTGCTTTATTTCATTTTTCTTGAACCACTCCCATCTTAAACATAACTTTTTTCCATCCTCTATATAATTCTCTCATCTTAAACATAACTTTTTTCCATCCTCTATATAATTAATTGGAGATTGTTCATTTAAGACACTATGAAATTTCATCTCTCATTGATTGTGTTAGTGTATGTATACTCTTGTTAAAATTATGCACGTTAATAATTGTATGCTAAAGATAGTATACCTTATCTGTGAGGTTATATACCATGTTTAATGAGGGGCATACCAACAAATTATGAGATGGACATCTCCTAATTTATTATAAACAGAGGGCTTTCTTTTCTAGTTCAAGGCTTCCTTTTCTATTTGAATAGAACCATATATAGATTCAATATTTCTTGTTATTGTATTATAGCTCATTTGTGATGTAGAAACCCTAATTTCTACATGGTATAAAGCAGATGTTTCTTGCCCTGCATTTTTTTTTAAAGTATCAGCATATTTAGCGCCATTTCCTTGTATGAGTGCCTCCTTTGGATCGATCATGTGGTGCTACAGAACTCTCGCACCTCGAGTCTCGTTTATGATCCCTCTGTTTGAGCATCGTGGCCTCWAATCTGTCAGAGTGTGGCCCTATCCCGTAGTGGCTCTGGCTATGGTATCCCCTCCCTCTATTAGAKATTTGTGGTGGCGTTTTTGCAAAGCGTGATCTCGAGCTACTTCATACAACGATATATGCCARCATTATCTGCATCAACAACCTACTTCCATGCATGGTTCGCACATCCCACACAATACTCAGATTTGCACTCCGAGGCTCTCCTCTTCACAACCTCGGCCTTTGATCCATTTGTGCAGGTGGTTTTTTTCTTATTGTTTCGCAGAGATAAGCCTTATGTTGTGTCGTGATTCGATGGTGAAATCAAACTTTTTATGGTAGCACTACTTGTTGCTTGAACCACGATTATTGACAACATATGTTACATCTTTTTTTTAGCTTGAACAGAATCATCACAGCCTTTGTTGATATGTAACAATTTTTCATCTTCCATTGGCTTGTCATCTTTTAGAAACTATCTACAATTGGGACTTTGTCCACCTTTCATGTTTATCTACTTTTATTTTCTGTCATAGAATAAATATGTGTTGATTCCACACTTGTACATGGATACCTATCATGACTTTGTTTGTCGAGACCCATATTAAGGATTGTTGTCTTTGATGGTTTTAGTTTTGGCACATCTCTTTCTATACCTTTGGACATGTTCTTCGAGTAGTGGATTTTGGTCCACTTGTGTAAATATTATTAGAATGTGACCAATTGTTTCCCTCCATGACCATGCATAGCCTTATCTTGCAGGAAATTGAGATATCCACTTTTTCTTAGGTTGCTCAACATATTATTTGGTTTATCTCATACCTTTATCTTTCACCATCATTTGTGACATCCATTGCAATCATTTATTTCCTATAAATTTGACTTGGCAATAGTATAAGCCAACTACCTATGCACTTTGGCGAGAGGCACTGGTATCTGTAGGAACACTCATTTTATGTGTTTTTATGATTATACATAAGTACTTAATTAGGCCTTTGTTTCAAGACTCATTTTAGAGGATGAGTCTCATTTTTATTCTTCCCTAGGTTGCACTTAAGGGCGGGGGGGGGAATTTGAATGCATTCAATTCTCTCCACCCAAGTAGTTTGAAATGTGTTGCTTGGATATATTTTGTGGATCTTTGATGGTGTTGCTAGCTTGGGTTTACTTGGCCCTCTTTAGATTTTTGGTCATACTTCATGTTTGGAGCTTTCAGTTAGGCCTCATTTCTCTTTTGAAGGTTGATGGTGTTTGACTCTATTTAAAACCTTTTTTTTTTTGTTCCTAACTAGTTCTTATTTGTTTGGAGCATTCATGTGCCAATAGTTGTAGGTGATTTTCATTCTCATGTCTCTACAACAGATACTCTTCTTCTTTAGAATTCAACCGTGTTTTTTGAGGTTATTTGGCCCTCCTCTTCAAAGTTTTGGCCATACTTTTTTATTGGAGATTTCAAGATCTGGAGGTCTCATGCTCTTTCCCTTCAATGTATCATTGTAGGATCTTCTTCACTTTCATCTCCAAGGCCTTTATACCATTGGTGTTACTTCCTTCCATGGATCATCCTAATTCCTCCTTCATTCGCATGCTTTTATGTTGTTTTTCTCTCTGTTCGGGAGGAGGTTTTTCCTATGGGTTTTTTCCTTTTCTCCACTTATGAGAGTTTGTACTTGGGCACTCTAGTGAGCTTTGTTGATGGAACCTTATTTTATTTTCTTTTGTTTACTCCCCGCATCTCACTTAAGGGGGAATATTAGTGTACGTGAATGTGAAATATAATGATGGTCTCTCATGATGCGTTAGTGGCAATATGAACATTGAAAAACAACAATCGACACTACTACATTGGGCCCATTTTTCGACAATTTATAGACGGATTTGTGTTGAAAAACGTCGAGATTCCATCGAACGATTCAACCTATTTTCATCATTAGATATGTGTCAATATCGATGAACGATGTTTCCTTCAACATTTCGACGATAGACCGATGGAATTTCGTCTCAAACGTTTGTCGCAAAATCAGCAAAAGTTCTTCGCAAATGTTCATCGCAAGATTGAGAAACGTTCGTCCCAAGATCGACAAATAGTTCTTATCAAGATCGACAAAATGTTTGTCTTAAGATCGACAAAAAGTTCATCTAAATATCGACACAAAATTCTTCTAAAGATCGACAAATGTTCATCGCAAGTTCGATGGAAGTTCATTGTAATCCCATGTGTTCATCCAACTTCCAATGAGGATTTCATGAAATAAAAATAATAATAATATAGAATGTCTTAGCCCTTATGGGAACTGAACCTTGGTTAATGGTTCACTAATCCTTACTCTAAATATTTGGTGAACTACTCTTTTGAATCTCAAGGAAAATATGAGACCCCATATGTAATGTATCTTATCTCATCCATAACAATGTCAAGGGAATGGGTAATAAGTTAAATATTTCTCATCAGTAACCATGAAATCATCTTCAACTACCTTGTATTTCTGCTCCAATTCTACTTCAAACTCAATTCTGATTGCTTCAAGCATAACCTTGTCTTCATCAGTGAACCTTTGAATCTCTTCTTGGAATTAACAAAAGAAAATGTATAAGTTCCATTAAACTCCACAAAGGAACAAATCCCCTAGAAATGCAGGTAAAATCTAGTTCACTAGCCATGCACAATTGTACAACCATTAAATATGTATGATCAATAGCCAATAACTCAAAAATATGTCACATATTAAACATGAAGAACACTGGTAAAATACTTCATGTGTTAGCTCTTTAATATTTTCATTTCAACATTGTCATCTATAAAGTAGCCTTCATACAATCATTTTTTCCAAAGCAAAAATTGGTATTGATATTGTTTCAAATGTTTAATATAATACAACAAATATTCTACATTTTTTGTAGTTAGTTTTCAATTTTGTTATGGTAGGATACATGTCCAATGAATCCGTAACAAATAGAATGCATAAAATGAGGACAAGTAAATCTACCTATTGCAGACTCTCAACATAGGTAGTGAGATTTAATGAGAGACTTCCAGTAGTTTACATCAGTAGGTACAATTTGGATAGCTTTGAATGATCCAAAACATCAACAACCCTTTCCTGTCGAAATTCATTTACATCATTTCTAATATAGAGGTAGAAGTCAACTATTCAATATTTGGGAAATATATTAACAACTATTTCAATGACATGACTTCAAACCACAACTTAGGATACAAGGGAACCAAAATTTAGAGAATTAAATATATTAAGAGGTTGGTCTCTTAAAAAGACTGGAATGGTTTTTGAGAAGAATATAATATGTAGATAAAAACAATTAGAAAGAGACAGATAAAAACAATGAAAAGAGTTCCTTGAGAAACAGTCTTTATCGACAATTGCATATCCATATCTCCTATTAGCTTGAGTATTTGTTTAAATGTGGTTCAATATTCAATCAAGTGAACTGTGAAACATAGAATACCAATACCACTGTCATATTTCTATAAACTAAAATACTAAATGTTCCAATACCCAAGGGACGACATGCACTTTAATTCTCCATCTTAGAAAAGCTTGATCATTTGTGTTTTCACAATTCAAAGTTCAACCAACTGAATAAACCACCGTCCAAATGAGAATCTCCAACAATATTTATGTGATTGATCTTAGTGAAGTGAAATCAGTAGAAAGAAAAGAAAGAGAAAATCGATCCTCAATAAAAGTTCAACCAACTGAATAAACCACCGTCCAAATGAGAATCTCCAACAATATTTATGTGATTGATCTTAGTGAAGTGAAATCAGTAGATCTGGATGATCTACTCGAAACATTGGATAGGATAGATAGATTTCTCTATTAAATCCAATGTTCATTGAAGGTTTTCCAAACCCCAATGCTAAAATCCATGAGAGCTTCAATTTTCAATTTGAGAGATTAATGAATGAATGAGGAGAATTCCTCTTTTCTCCCCTTTTATATTTTCCATTTGAGAAATAATTAGTTTCTCCGTCAATTAATTAATGAGCCACTTTTATTTATTTCACTTTATTTAGTAAAGTGACTTCTCCCTTTTCCTTTGCTTTTCTTCAATTAATGACTTAGACAATATTATTTAATATGTTTTTTCAACCATTTTGACATAAGCCAGTAGTTAACTCCCTTTCGAATACTCGACTCAACCTACGGGAATTAAATAGGCTAGTGGGTTGATTTTTTTTTGGTTTCTTTTGGCGCTAAGTAGGAGGGGGCATTACAGTCCTCCCTGCTTGAAATTGCTTGTCCTCAAGAAATCCTGAACCTGTATGTTGAAGTACCTGTTGGCCCAACACCTTCTTTGCTCCCTTGTTTTTTACTACCACTATAAAAGAAGCAAATGAACTAGGAATGGGATGAATGTATCCCAGTTTTAGCAGCTTTTCAATGGTTTTATCCATACTATCTTTATATACCTCATCATGTCGACCGAAAATAGTAATGACTACCTAGATTCCCTCCTCTAACTCCACAACACGCTCCCGTCTACCTTGACAAGGTCTATCTGTAGGACTGTTCTTGAACACTCATCTATGATTTCCCCACCATGTTTGTGTCTCTACTTGATGCTGTGGGGTGCGATCTAGAGGCTTATTTGGTAAGATCAAACACTCTACTAACCATTCTATGTCACTTTGTCGGAATATGGCCTTCATCCTCTGTGATGATGCCACTCCAGGATGGTAAGTGTGCATGCCTCGTAAAACTACCCTCTTACCATTAAGTCCTTAAAATTCCATCTCCAAATTCTAGTAATATATAGAGTGCTTCCCAATAGAGTATAACCACTGGACTCCTAGGACGATATTTGTATCAGGTACCTTCACAACATAAAAGGAGTCTGTCAAAGTGTAAATCCCCAGTGTGATGCTCAACTTGGGAATCCATCTAGTGCACTCTATGCTATGGTCCCCTGCCACAACCACTATGAACTCCCCACACTCCTCAGTAGGAATGCCATGCCTCATCACCCAAGTAGCATCAATAAAGTTGTGGGTCACCCCACCATCAATCAATGCGCCGACTCTGTGGCCCTATGCAACTCCTCTCACCCTGAAATTATGAAATCTGGTAATCCCTGACACAGTAGCGATAACACATCCCCTGACGTCATCCTGTGACTGCTCCACCTCTGCAGTATGAAGCTCCTTTTTTTGTCCCTGCTCTTGGTCATCCTCTTCCTCTCCTCTATCGAAATAAACCTCAATTTATTACACCTTTCCCTTTCCTGAGCATCTGTGACCTGGTACCCAAGGTTCCTGGCATATGAAGCATAATGTATTTCTTCTCAACTCTCTCCTGATTTCTTCGTCCATCCCTTCCTTCCTTGGCCAATCTTTCTAAGAGGGATTTGTATCATCATCTATTAAGGGAATGGTTGGTTTGGGGGGAAACTTGATCTTTGGCACTACATCTTGTAAATCTCTGGTCCTCCTAATAGCATCCTGAAGGGTGGTGGGTTTATATGCCGTAACCCATCCTCGCAAAGGCTCGGATAAAGCCTCAGTGAACAACATGACTAATCTAGACTCTGAAATATCAGTCACCCTGACGGAAACTCTCTGGAACTCTACTATGAAGGCCTCAGAACTACATGTCTTCTTGAGTTGATATAGCTCTCTGAAATGTATCTTCAATTCCTTCTTCTCAAAGCGTTCCATGAGCCTTTGAGTGAAGTCGACATATGAAGTGATCCTATCGTGGCCCAACGTCACCAGTCCATGATACCACCAATCATGTGCCTCTTCATCAAGATTCAAGATGGAAAATTTTATGGCCTCCGACTCCAACATTGGGTTGATTTAAAAGTATGTGTCCAGATTCTGCACCCAAGCTCCTACTATGCATATAGATGTCCCATCACAACTGGGAATGGTCAACTTACCCAAAGTGCACTGTAAATCCCATTTTTGGTTGGCTTCCCTATTAAATCCTCTTGATCTATTCCTACTTTTTAAGTTGCAAAAATCATCAAAAGATATATCTGAGTGGAAATCCTCCCCCAAAGATCGGTACTCCTCCAAAAGAGCCACAAAAGGTTCCCCCCGCTCAGGATGTATAGCTATACTGACTGCAGTGCTATCAAGAAACTGAGATAAGGTGGGTCTAGTAGATATGTTGTACAAGTGAGGATGGCTCTGCATGGTGGTCCATGAATGAATCTCTTTCCCACTATTAGATACCCCTTCACCATTATTGGTCGGGTTGTTTGGGCCTTGCCCTGGTTTTTCAGCTAGCCTGTTTATGGTTGCCAACATTTCCTTTTGGACTTTGGCCAAATCATTCAAAGCACTGATGAGGTTGTTAAAAGTTGCCTTGTCATCATTCCCCATCGCTTCTTTTCCCTTATCTCCTTCGATTCTAGTCTAAACCTCTTCCTCTTCTGACACTGGATCCCTATTCATGTACCTTTTCCACCTATAGGTGATGTTTTCTAGGTCCTCAGTATTCATTTAACTTCTCATGCATTCATGAACTTGAAAAACTTCCCACAGCTGGCTAAGATCATGCTCTGATACCACTGTAATATTCTGGATAATGTTTGTTATATGTTTTTTCTCAAGTTATAGGTTTCAAGAATGAAACAACATTTGCATGTAACACTTATACAATGATCTATCAAATTTTTGAACTCTTCAAAAGATTCTAATGAAGTACCATATAAAGATCAAACATTTAGCATTTTATTTAATATTGATGCCTGCCATATATAATTAAATGCTCATGAAATATATAGCAATAATAAAGAACCTGATTGGTCACTGGTGTAGATGAATTTCCATATAAGATGAGAAATATAATTTTGAAATATCAATCTATTGAGGACACTCCAATCATGAAATATATTTGAACGATATCAAGAATTGTGTTTGTTGTTGGGTCCAAAAAGCAAAGTCCATGACTTGTATAAGCTGGTTTATTTTGGCTGTGACAAACTCTCCACCAAGATGATAGATTTCAGGCTTATTCTCACTACTGAAGCTAATCCTTCATTGAAGATAGTTGATAACAAGCTGAAATATCATTTTTACAGTAGCTCCTTCCTTGTTGGATGAAATCTAAGCTCTGTTGAATATGTGCTAGCGATCTGACCTCAAAAAGCAGTTTGACGCCTAGGAGAAGAAGTGAGGATGGGGAAACCTCTCAACAAACATGCATGCAGCCACAAACAAACTTCCTTCAATAGTCCCTTACACCCTTATTAGCAGTCTACTGGGCCTCCAAAGGAAGTATATGCCCAGCTTCTATGAGCACGCCCTCTTCAATCAAAACTTGACCCCAAGAGATGAAAGGATATTCAGAAAATGAAGGAATTGGCCAGCAGACTCAAACAATAACTCAACCTCATCAAATAGACCTCCCAATCAAGAAATCAACCCCTAATCAACAAAGGATAGCTCTTCTCTTTGAATCGACCACTAGGAAAAATATCTAGCTTGAAGAAAGAGCTAATCGACCCTCAATAAAAGTTCAACCAACTGAATAAACCACCGTCCAAATGCGAATCTCCAACAATACTGATGTGATTGATCTCTGTGAAGTGAAATTAGTAGATCTGTATGATCTACTCGAAAGATTGGATAGGATAGATAGATTTCACTATTGAATCCAATGTTCATTGAAGGTTTTCCAAACCCCAATGCCAAAATCTACGAGAGCTTCAATTTTCAATTTGAGAGATTAATGAATGAATGAGGAGAATTCCTCTTTTCTCCCCTTTTATATTTTTCGTTTGAGAAATAATTAATTTCTTTGTCAATTAATTAATGAGGCACTTATTTTTATTTCACTTTATTTAGTAAAATGACTTCTCCCTTTTCCTTTTCTTTTCTTCAATTAATGACTTAGCCAATATTATTTAATATGTTTTTTCAACCATTTTGACTTAAGCCATTAGTTAAATCCCTTTCGAATACCCGACTTAGCCTACGGGAATTAAATAGGCTAGTGGGTTGAATTTTTTTTTGTTTCTTTTAGCGCTAAGCAGGAGGGGACATTACAATATCCTAATGTGGGATCTCCCATACATTGCCATGTCTTCTTGGGTAATTCATTGAATTAGGATCCTAGATCCAGTATGATATCTCCCATGTTGAAATCTTTGATGTTAGCATTTATCCTGAACTCTCTACTTGTTTTTCTCCTTGCATGTAGGTGATTGACTGTTTGTTGTTCCAGTTTTCCTTTTGTCTCTATGTTACATCTTTCTAATATGTTTTTCAATATTTTGACAGATGATGGATCGTTCAGTACTTTTACACATGATTTCAAAAAGCCTTTGATTGTACTTACTTGTCCTAGGGGCTACATTTCTTTGGTATGATTCAACGATGGAGGCATCTCGTACTCTGGGGCCTCTTTATTCTTTTGCATAGTTGAAGTCGAAGCAATATCATCCTTATGAAATTCTTTTCTTACTTTCTTAAATATCTCCTCATTTTGCGCATCGAATTGCTTCCTTGGTTCCATATTCTTCTTCACCCACTGGTGTTGTAATGGCTCTTGTCGGACTGCATCGTTTCATGTTTTGGAACCTCCACGCGTCACTATGTTGATGTTTCGTCCTTCATCCCTCACTTCTGCTGAAATCCATTGAACATTTTGGTTGTTCTAGTTCCTCTTTTCCTGGATCTTTACTAATAGTGTCGGACATTCCTTCGTATCATGGTCCGATGCTCGATAATACATGCAAGTTGCTGGTGGAAGTGGACATTCTCTTGCATAGTGTCCCGGTTGTTGACAGTTGTGACATACTACTGGTCCTCTACCTCTTCCAAATCCTCCTCTTGCTCGTCCTCCACCTCTATAGCCAGCTTGATCTCCTCTCGACGCGTTATACTGAGGCACATGATTGTACTGCACGGTATTGTACTAAGGTTGCGTTGTGTTGTACTATGGCTATGAAGTATTATATGGTTGTTGCGCAGTATTATACTGTTGTTGTGCAGTGTTGTATGGGGATGGAACTTGGTTAAATTGTGGTGCAACTTGCTCAGTCATCATTTCTACTTGCACCCTATATGCATTTGATGTCCTCTCTCACATCAAATCCATAGTTCTACAATCTTTGTCATCATGGCCCACTGACTTGCAAAATTTGTAATATGAACTCTTTGGGACTGTCTGGTATTTCTGCATCATTGCGTAGTGATATGGATCATGGCCCGATTTCTTACAAATTTCACACCATAGTCCTCTTGTTGGTAATGGATTTGGCATTCCTACGACCATATACTGCGTGAATGTTGGACATTCATTCTTGTGGTGTCCTTCCGTCCTGCATGTGGTACACCAAACAACTTCCCTTTTGTCCTTACTTTTATTTTGGTTTAGCTGGAACGTTAAGTTCTTCAAATCCTCCTTCATCTCTTCGATGGTTGGATCCATCTGTTGATATTGGTTTTCTTCTAGTTGAAAGGCTGCCTGTAGAGCCTCTACCTGTGTCTAAAACTTATGTTGTTGCAATGGATATTTTAAGTGTGGGAGAAGTGAGTTGATGAACATGTTCCTGTCCTGCTTATCAGTCATGATATATTTCAACTTTCCATTTAGTCGCTTGAATCTCTGGTCAATCTCCCAGATGGATTCTCCTTGTTTCTGTCTAATTTCTATCATCTCGTTCATGTACTAATCCTCTGAACTTGGCTTCTGAAACTCGTTTATCAACAATTTATTGATATCCACAACCGTTCTGGTTGTCCCTGGTGGATTTTTTGTGGCTAAACTCATATACCAATCCAGTGCATGATCCCTTAGTGTAATTTCTAGTTGTGCAAGGTTAGTATCTTCATCTGTGATTTGTTTTGCTTCCCAAATCTTTTCATAGATAAACAAGTGCTTTTACGGGTCCTTTGACGCTTCTCCTTTGAATTCTGGTAACCTGATGGTGGGATCATGTCCTGCCATCCTAAATGTTGAACTACTACCTCTGCGTGGTGTAGATACTTGACTAGTTCTTCCTGAACTGGATCCTCCTTTTTTTTTCCTTGTGTATATGTACTTCTTGTTGTCTTTCTTCCC
>JASDQU010243812.1:89613-102238 GCA_032191745.1 Picea mariana
ACTAGAAAAACTGGTTCTCTACAAGTATACAAGTTTTTGGAATGAAATTCCATAGTTAATGTACTCAACACCTGCATGAACAAAAACATATACCTTATATTTTGTTGGAAAAATAAGATAACATTTTTAGAAAAAATCAATTTTGACATAGTTATTCACAATTTTTATGAATAAAAGTTGTATATTCAGAAAGTTAATTCTATTTCCTAAGTTTCAACTTCTTACACCATATTCAAATTCATTGTAAATGTACCTTGAATAATCCCTCCAAATTAGCATATGGTTGTTTTTCCAGATTTACATTGCTACTAACCTAATCTTTAACTTACACTCACCCTTAGTCTAAAAGTTTTAGGTTTGGCTATTTTCTAAACATATTTTTCTGTAGATTTTATCCAAAATCTCACCATAAATTATAAAAATTATATATATATATATATATATATATATATATATATATATATGATTTAAATAACATTTATAAATTTATATTAATTCGTTAAAAAAACATAGCATTATAAATATAATGTTGATAATCATCATTTATGAAGACACGTTGCAACTAAGACTACTTGTATCTATGGTCACACAATTTCAAAACAATTTCTTAGAATATAAAAACAAAAACCAAGTATTCCCTATAATATATCTTGGAAGTCTCATTTTTAAATTTTTATTTGACCGTAGTTTTATCTTTTCTATGCTAAATAGAGCATAGGTATCAGATTAGATGAAACTAAACATGAGGAAAATAAAATACATATTCATTAAAGTATTGTTTAAAAAGTTGAAATGACAAGTAAAACAAGTTACAACCATCTAATTTTCCATGCATATCTTTCCTAGAATCTTTAAGTAAGAAGTATGATAGGTCGTAACCATGTAAATAATAAACATTCAAATGATAAGGAGGATAGGATGGGTTTTTTTTTTAAATGAGTAGTATAGTAAGTTGTAACTATGTAAGAAATGATGAGAGAAAAAATGGAATCATGTAAGATATGGACTTTTGATAGTATTGTAATAATGTAATTAACTTATATTTAAGTTTACTAAATATAATTGGTTTAGTCTAAATCTATTTATACATTCAAAAATATAATTTAAACAACAAAAAATTAGCTATTTTATTCAAATTTATATCACCAAATTCCTCAAAAAAATAAATAAATTTAGCTAATCTGTATTCTCTGAAATCTACCACAGATGATAAATTACAAGGACTAAGGACTCACATGAGTACGTACTTGCAGAGCCTTAATGACATTCACGTGGAATTCCAGAGTACTATAATTTAAGTTCTTCAAATCCTCCTTCAGCTCTTCGATGGCTGGATCCATCTGTTGATATTGGTTTTCTTCCAGTTGCAGGGCTGCCTGCAGAGCCTCTGCCTGTGTCTAAAACTTATGTTGTCGCAATGGATATTTTAAGTGTGGGAGAAGTGAGTTGATGAATAGGTTCTTTTCCTGCACATCGGTCATGATATATTTCAACTTTCTATTTAGTCGCTTGAATATCTGGTCAATCTTTCATACGGATTCTCATGGGTTCTGTCTAATTTCTATCATCTCATTCATGTACTAATCCTCTGAACTTGGCTTATGAAACTTGTTTATCAACAATTTCTTGATATCCGCAATCGTTCTGGTTGTCCTTGGCGGATTGTTTGTGGCCAAACTCATGTACCAATCTAGTGCATGATCCCTTAGTGTAATTTCTAGCTCTGCAAGTTTAGTATCTTCATTTGTGATTTGTTTTACTTCCCAAATCTTTTCACAGATAAACAAGTGCTTTTACGGGTCCTATGACGCTTCTCCTTTGAATTTTGGTAACCTGATGGTGGGATCATGTCCTGCCATCCTGAATGTTGAACTACTACCTCCGCATGGTGTATATACTTGACTAGTGCTTCCTAAACTAGTTCCTTTTTTTTCCCTTGTGTATATGTACTTCTTGTTTTCTTTCTTCCCCCGAAATGCGGTTGTCTAAACAGTGGTGTTTTCTTTGGTGTATTAGTCACACATGGGTTTATGGGTTCCACACTGACATTAATATGGATAGGATTTCTTCCTTATCTTCTCATTCTTGGACCTCTCGTCTTCCTCTCATATGTTGCATGCAGGATTTCCTCAATCTGCCCCACAGCCCAGAGATCCTCTACCTCTTCTTCATCACTTGCCAAGCCTTCCCTCGCAACTATGTCTCTCTTCTTGCTATTTACCTTGTATTGGTAGGGTATTCCAATGTGCGTCTTTCCNCTTCTCATTCTTGGACCTCTCGTCTTCCTCTCATATGTTGCATGCAGGATTTCCTCAATCTGCCCCACATCCCAGAGATCCTCTACCTCTTCTTCATCACTTGCCAAGCCTTCCCTCGCAACTATGTCTCTCTTCTTGCTATTTACCTTGTATTGGTAGGGTATTCCAATGTGCGTCTTTCCAGATGTCGCCATGATCCACTTTATCTGGTCTCCATCCATCATGATTGGGTCCAAGGGTTCCTCCTTCTTTCCTTTATCCACTTCTCTTTTTATTTCTCCTTTTTTTGTCAGTTCTTCCCCCCTTCCCCCATCCACATAGGGAAGTTTAGTTGTCTAAATCGATCGTGATTACCCCTTTGTTATATAACAATATCTTAATAAAAGTATATAGGGATATAATATACCTTTCTCGAGGGCCTCGTAGAAATTCTTGTTCCGCTGCACTGTATGACTTAACTGTATCTACGACAGACTCTGTTATAAAGCCTGCTACAATACTGTTGAGCCAAAAATCTACTGCGCGGGTGAATTTGTTGTTCACTTGCTGTAACTGCTCAATCTGTATTGGGGTCCACTCTAACTTTCGGATTCGGTTTGTTGGATGGTTATACTTCAATCTTAGTATCCACTACTGCAATAAGTGTGGAAAATCACAAAAAAAGACTTCATGCAAATCAGTAAACACATATTTCTCAAGATAGTTGCATGGTGTTACTCTAGGGTTTTTGTTATCTTTCTGTGCAAACTCCAACTCTTTTTTCCTTAGCCATCTTTCGATCTCTACTTTTGTGGGATTCCACGGTCTCAACATTCCCTTCTAGCGGCTGATTCCTTTCTCCTTCTCCTCGTTCACTTTAGTATTCTCTTGATCTGCCTCTTGCAGATCTTACGTATCTTTTAATAGATCTTCAATAGATCCCATCTACTCAATCCTCTATTGTTCCAACCGATGACAATAGAACCATTTGTTGGTTATTTCTTATATCTATCTAAGTTTATATCTTTATCTTGAGTGACCCAAGGTTCATGTCTATTGGGGTTCCAACAAAGCCTCTAAAACTATCGGCCCTTCTGGTAAACCAGGAGGCAACACAATGCACAGAGTGAAATGTGTCGTCTCACCCGAGATAGTCTTAATGGGTGGATGCAATACTCATGTGTTTGCAACCAGAATTGAGTGGGGTCTAAGAAAGGTGCACTAAGAGTTTTATTTTAACTTATTAACACAATAAACCATCATTCACGATTATGCATGCAATATAATGGCTTGCTCATTTACCATGTCAATAACTACTAAAGACAGTAAATGAAACACATGCATTTAATCACATAACACGTGTTTTACCATGGTTCACTCCCTCCTGGGCTATGTCCACAAAGATCTGGCTCTCAAGCTCTCTTATTATAGTAGTTCAAAACTACAGCGCCACGCGCTTTACAAATCTTCTCATTCGGGTTGAGATCTATTGTGAGGCAGACTAGATCGCACCAGGATCCTCAGCCTGCGATCTAACCCTCAATATCTACCCTCCTTACTCCTCTATATCTCAACAACTTACAAAATTAGGTTGTATAGAAAAATATCACAACAATTATTTATCCAAACATGACTCCTCCTCTAGACTCTCTATATCAACCAACCAACCCCTCTATTAGACCTAGGTATCTATATGTATACGTTTCTGACTTTTCAGCCATTACAATGTATTTTAAAAACCCTAACCCTAGCGGCGTTCGGTCTTCCATGCATGCACGAGTGCTTCTCTTCCTTCCAACTGTCGCTTTTCCTCGTGTGTTCCTTCTTTCCCAAAATAGCCTTTTTTTCCGCTTTGGTCTACTTCCAACAAGGAGGGAGAGAGAGAAAGGCATAGAAGGGAARTARAGWGAGTGYGTGATAGGGATATAGAGGAATATAKAGAGGGGAGTAGAGAGAGAGGTACATGTAGAGAGAGGGGTAGATGTATGAGTGATCTGAAAAGATCTTTTACACGATTATGGTTGAGTTATTATGCATGTGTTCATTAACCAATTAAGGAAGCTTAAAGAAAGAGGAAGAAGATATGAGAATATATCACATCCATATAAACATATGAATATCTGAAATGAAGCAATAAACAACAACAAACCATAACACACATGTGATAACAGAGTTCGACAATCTCACCTACGTCTCTGGACCTTGTCTCAATGGGATTTGCTTATTTTTGTTTGAATATTTACAAGTACATCATGAAAGTTCCAAAATGTTACAAGAAAGATCTAGTCATGTTCTACCAGATCTCATGAACCCATCAAAATTGACGGCACCCAAATCGGATGACCGAGGCTCCCAGAAATGGCCCGCAAAGGTGTGCTCCTCAATAGCTTCCCTGCATAACAATGGCCTTTGGCTCAACAATCTGGTAGCATAAACATGTTCTGAACCACCACTAATATCTCTATGGCCTCAAGAATTCCTGGTTTATATAGGCCTGAAGTTGGTAACCATCTCCCAACTTCCTCCCAAGATCTGGCCTCAAAAAGGGCCCAATATCTCCCAATAATGGGCAAAATCCCCCAAATCTGCATATAAAATCATTTAAAAAATCATATGCTAAAGTTAAAACCCACTTTACACATATATTTAGGGAAAAACCCCTTTTGCGATGGCCCTCGATCGTATTAGAGCCCGCCATGTGGCCAGGCACTTAGTTGTATGCATTGGCCCCTAACCAGTTGGTCCACGGTTGTATGAGTAATCCCCGGAACCACAACTATCCCTCCATGTGTGCAGTATTTGGCTAAGGCCTTGGTTTAAACTCTTGGTCGCACCCTTGGTCGGTGGGCTAGCCCGACTGACCGGGCTCCAATGATATCAACACCATGCCATCTTAAACATCGGGTCTTATAGGCGGCGATATGACCAGGATCTGGGTGGTCACATATCAAAACCACGTGCTGAACACACTGGAGGGCAGGGTTCCATGTAAGGTTGTCACAAGGGGTTGTTGCTATATTCCCGCGCGCTATGGTATAACACAAGGTAAGGTCATATGTGGAAGGGTGCGACCGAGGGTTGAGGCTAGGCCCCAGCCCAACCTTCCTCCGCCCGGAACATTATACAACTTTAAATAAATATAGTGCACCATAGTTTATAATGAACATAGGCGGGCGGGTTGGCTAGCCCAACCCTGCCAAACCATTCGTCCAATGGAAGGTCCTGTGTTCGAATCCCACAACCAACAATTTTGCAAACAAACGACGAGCCAACCAATGGGTGCCACATGGCAGCCCATGTCTGGGCCACATGGCACCCCACTATTCGCCCACATAAACTGCCACTTGTCAACTCGCGGTTGGACCCCGTATGCTACCCAGTCGGCAACCATACATTGTCACATCATCCATTCCACGTGTCGTCGACCGTACCCTACCACGTCATTTATGCCACATGTCATTGATCGTACCATGCCACATCATCCGTGCCACATGTCACCATTTCAAGGGTGACACGTGTCACTCGTTGATTGGTCCTTATACCTATCCACGTCACCTCTTCGTATGCCCAGTCACCCTTCTACATGTCACCTCCAGAGGCTGCCACATTAGTTTTCCTTTGTGCCTCTACCATGTCAGTTGTACGGCCTGCTTCCACATCATCATGATGATGTATTGCTGATGTCATCGTTGAATTTTTCACTATTGACCTGTTTGACTTTTTCTTTGTTTGGCAAAACGATCAAAGTGCGATAACTCTCGCATACAATGTCTATTTGAGGAAGTAAATATATGGATGGAATCAGCGTGACAATCCGGTCGCAATGGAATTAGTTTCATTCGATTCTAAGAACTTTCATTTTTGAGCCTTTTTGAGCCCTATCAGGCTTCTAGATCCGATTCTAGATCACACCTCCCCACTAAAGGACCTTTTGGTCCCCAAAAGGTTACAAGAATGGACTTTGACTGATTACATACTGATAAAGTGAAAAACAAAACACGATGTTGTACAAAAATGATGTTATAACAGGTCATCATTTCAACATGTGTGATTACATTAATGGAAGCAAAATACAATGAAGTTGTGACATCCACTTCTAGCAAAACCAAGTGGCTGGTTTATTTCCTTCACGGTGTTCCCCTTTCTTCGCTGGTAACCTTTATTCATTTGTGAGTACTTACGCAATCCTTTTGTCCTTCCTTGGATGAAGCTCCAGATTAAGCTTCCAACAATTAATATTTTGATGTCCACTCCTGTTGCAAAAAGTGCAGCGAGTTTTTGGCATCCAGAACTGTTTACCCTTCTCTTTCTTTCGTTGTGGAGTTGAGTCTTTATGTCATGTTTCCTTCCTTGTAGACATAGGTTTCCTATACAATGTTTGTCTCTTCCAACACTTGGCAACACAATGCTTGGGTGAATGACAATAAGTACATGGATAAAGATTCCACAAGTTTCGGATTACTTGATTGTGCTTATTATAATAAAAAGGAGAATTGGTAAAAACATGACCATTATACCTTCCATGTTGATCTTCACTTTTCTTTAGAGATGAATTGCATTCACTACCACGATCTTGAAGTGATGCGCCATTACCTTTTGTGAAGTGTTCTTGCAATGTCTTAAGTTGACCATGTGAAGCATTACTTGCTTCTGAAGTTTTGAACCCATCTTGGAGGATGCTCCAAGCTCCACTTCACCATATCTCAATCCCAAATATTGAGGCCTTTCCACAACCTCAATGGGATTTACAATACCTTGACTTTTACATCCAAGGCCCTTTCCTTCTTCATAACCCATCTTAGTTAGCAATTTCAAACCTACATTTTTTGTATGTTTTTCAAATGCGCCAAAACCATCTTGATGAGAACAAGGAGAATTTGATGAATGACCTTCACTGCATACCTCATATATGTTTTATGAAACAGATGTAGAAGGCACTTCCTTCAGTCCTTATTTGACTTTGTTATTCTTTGAAGCTTTCACTTGAGGTGATCTCTTTCATTCCAAGTAGTCTTCATACAACACTTTCACCATCTCGGACATGGCAAAAACCAAATTTCTGAACTCCTTCTCATCTTGAGAAAGTCCTCCTATAGATTCCATTTTCTCCCTTGAGATGAGCTCTTCCTTGGTTAAGATGCAAAACTCAAATTCCAAATGTCAACTAGCTCTGATACCACTTGATCCAAAAATATCTTTTACATGACTATGGTTGAGTTATTATGCATGTGTTCATTAACCAATTAAGGAAGCTTAAAGAAAGAGGAAGAAGATATGAGAACATATCACAGACATATAAACATATGTAGATCTGAAATGAAGCAATAAACAACAACAAACCATAACACACATGTGATAATGGAGTTCGGCAATCTCGCCTACGTCTCCGGGCCTTGTCTCAGTGGGATTTATTTATTTCTGTTCAAATCTTTACAAGTACATCATGATAGTGCCAAAAGGTTACAAGACTAATCTGATCGTGTTATACCAGATCTCATGAACCCATCAAAACTGACAGCACCCAAATCGGATGGCCGAGGCTCCCAGAAATGGCTTACAAAGGTGCGCTCCTCAATAGCTTCCTTGCATAACAATGGCCTTTGGCTCAACAATACGGAAACATAAACCTGTTTTGAACCACCACTAATCTCTCTATGGCCTCAAGAAGGCTTGGTTTATATAGGCATGAAGTTGGTAACCATCTCCCAACTTCCTCCCAAGATTTGGCCTCAAAAAGGGCCCAATATCTCCCAATAATGGGCAAAATCCCCCAAATCTGCATATAAAATCATTTAAAAAATCATATGCTAAAGTTAAAACCCACTTTACACATATATTTAGGGRAAAACCCCTTTTGCGATGGCCCTCGATCGTATTAGAGCCCGCCATGTGGCYAGGCGCTTAGTTGTATGCATTGGCCCCTAACCAGTTGGTCCACGGTCGTATGAGTAATCCCCGGAACCACAACTATCCCTCCATGTGCGCAGTATTTGGCTAAGGCCTTGGTTTAAACTCTTGGTCGCACCCTTGGTCAGTGGGCTAGCCCAACTGACCGGGCTCCAATGATATCAACACCATGCCATCTTAAACATCGGGTCTTATGGGCGACGATATGACCAGGATCTGGGTGGTCACATATCAAAACCGCATGCTGAACACATTGGAGGGCAGGGTTCCATGTAAGGTTGTCACAAGGGGTTGTTGCTATATTCCCGCGCGCTATGGTATAACACAAGGCAAGGTCATATGTGGAAGGGTGCGACCGAGGGTTGAGGCTAGGCCCCAGCCCGACCTTCCTCCGCCCGGAACATTATACAACTTTAAATAAATATAATGCACCATAGTTTATAATGAACATAGGCGGGCGGGTTGGCTAGCCCAACCCTGCCAAACCATTCGTCCAGTGGAAGGTCCTGTGTTCGAATCCCACAACCAACAATTTTGTAAACAAACGACGAGCCAACCAATGGGTGCCACATGGCAGCCCATGTATGGGCCACGTGGCACCCCACTATTCGCCCACATAAACTGCCACTTGTCAACTCGCGGTTGGACCCCGTCTGCTACCCAGTCGGCAATCGTACATTGTCACATCATCAATTCCACGTGTCGTCGACCGTACCCTACCACGTCATTTATGCCACATGTCATTGATCGTACCATGCCACATCATCCATGCCACATGTCACCACTGCAAGGGTGACACGTGTCACTCGTTGATTGGTCCTTGTACCTATCCACGTCACCTCTTCGTATGCCCAGTCACCCTTCTACATGTCACCTCCAGAGGCTGCCACATTAGTTTTCCTCTGTGCCTCTACCACGTCAGTTGTACGGCCTGCTTCCACATCATCATGATGATGTATTGCTGATGTCATCGTTGAATTTTTCACTATTGACCTGTTTGACTTTTTCTCTGTTTGGCAAACCGATCAAAGTGCGATAACTCTCGCATACAATGTCTATTTGAGGAAGTAAATATATGGATGGAATCAGCGTGACAATCCGGTTGCAATGGAATTAGTTTCATTCGATTCCAAGAACTTTCATTTTTGAGCCTTTTTGAGCCCTATCAGGCTTCTAGATCCGATTCTAGATCACACCTCCCCACTAAAGGACCTTTTGGTCCCCAAAAGGTTACAAGAATGGACTTTGACTGATTACATACTGATAAAGTGAAAAACAAAACACGATGTTGTACAAAAATGATGTTATAACAGGTCATCATTTCAACATGTGTGATTACATTAATGGAAGCAAAATACAATGAAGTTGTGACATCCACTTCTAGCAAAACCAAGTGGCTGGTTTATTTCCTTCACGGTGTTCCCCTTACTTCGCTGGTAACCTTTATTCATTTGTGAGTACTTACACAATCCTTTTGTCCTTCCTTGGATGAAGCTCCAGATTAAGCTTCCAACAATTAATATTTTGATGTCCACTCCTGTTGCAAAAAGTGCAGCGAGTTTTTGGCATCCAGAACTGTTTACCCTTCTCTTTCTTCTGTTGTGGAGTTGAGTCTTTATGTCATGTTTCCTTCCTGGTCGACATAGGTTTCCTATACAATGTTTGTCTCTTCCAACACTTGGCAACACAATGCTTGGGTGAATGACAATAAGTACATGGATAAAGATTCCACAAGTTTCGGATTACTTGATTGTGCTTATTATAATCAAAAGGAGAATTGGTAAAAACATGACCATTATACCTTCCATGTTGATCTTCACTTTTCTTTAGAGATGAATTTCATTCACTACCACGATCTTGAAGTGATGCGCCATTACCTTTTGTGAAGTGTTCCTGCAATGTCTTAAGTTGACCATGTGAAGCATTACTTGCTTCCGAAGTTTTGAACCCATCTTGGAGGATGCTCCAAGCTCCACTTCGCCATATCTCAATCCCAAATATCGAGGCATTTCCACAACCTCAATGGGATTTACAATACCTTGACTTTTACATCTAAGGCCCTTTCCTTCTTCATAACCCATCTTAGTTAGCAATTTCAAACCTACATTTGTTGTATGTTTTTCAAATGCACCAAAACCATCTTGATGAGAACAAGGAGAATTTGATGAATGACCTTCACTGCATACCTCATATATGTTTTMTGAAACAKATGTAGAAGGCACTTYCTTCAGTCCTTATTTGACTTTGTTRTTCTTTGAAGCTTTCACTTGARGTGATCTCTTTCRTTCCAAGTAGTCTTCATACAACACTTTYACCATCTCRGHCATRGMAAAMAYCAAATTTHTGAACTCCTTCTCATCTTGAGAAAGTCCTCCTRTAGATTSCATTTTCTCCCTTGAGATGAGCTCTTCCTTGGTTAAGATGCAAAACTCAAATTCCAAATGTCAACTAGCTYTGATACCACTTGATCCRAAAATATCTTTTACAYGACTATGGTTGAGTTATTATGCATGTGTTCATTAACCAATTAAGGAAGCTTAAAGAAAGAGGAAGAAGATATGAGAACATATCACAGACATATAAACATATGTAGATCTGAAATGAAGCAATAAACAACAACAAACCATAACACACATGTGATAATGGAGTTCGGCAATCTCGCCTACGTCTCCGGGCCTTGTCTCAGTGGGATTTATTTATTTCTGTTCAAATCTTTACAAGTACATCATGATAGTGCCAAAAGGTTACAAGACTAATCTGATCGTGTTATACCAGATCTCATGAACCCATCAAAACTGACAGCACCCAAATCGGATGGCCGAGGCTCCCAGAAATGGCTTACAAAGGTGCGCTCCTCAATAGCTTCCTTGCATAACAATGGCCTTTGGCTCAACAATACGGAAACATAAACCTGTTTTGAACCACCACTAATCTCTCTATGGCCTCAAGAAGGCTTGGTTTATATAGGCATGAAGTTGGTAACCATCTCCCAACTTCCTCCCAAGATTTGGCCTCAAAAAGGGCCCAATATCTCCCAATAATGGGCAAAATCCCCCAAATCTGCATATAAAATCATTTAAAAAATCATATGCTAAAGTTAAAACCCACTTTACACATATATTTAGGGTGCATCCCCTTTTGAGCTAGCCCTCGGTCGTATTAGAGCCCGACATGTGGCCAGGCGCTTAGTTGTATGAGCTGGCCCCTAACTTGTTGGTCCACGGTCGTATGAGTAATCCCCGAAACCACAACTATCCCTCCACATGCGCAATACTGGGCTAAGGCCCTAGTTTAACTCATGTTCGTGCCATTGGTAGGTGGGCTAGCCCGACTGACAGGGCTCCAACGATATCAACACCACACTAGCTTAAACATTGGGCCTTATGGGCGACGATATGACCAGGATCTGGGTGGTCACATATCAAAACCGTGCACTGAACACACTGGATGACAGGGTTCCATGTAAGGTTGTGACCGGGGGCTATTTCTATATTCTCGCGCGCTATGGTATAACACAAGGCAAGGTCATATGTGAAAGGGGTGTGACTGAGGGCTGGGGCTAGGCCCCAACCCGACCTTTCTTCGTCTGGAACATTATACAACTTTAAATAATATAATGCACCATAGTTTATAACGCACATAGGAGGGCGAGTTGGCTAGCCCTGCCTTGCCAAACCATTCGCCCGATGGGAGGTCCTGTGGTTGAATCCCACAACCAACAATTTTGTAAACAAACGACGAGCCAACCAATGGGTGCCACCTGGAAGCCCATGTCTGGGCCATGTGGCACCCCACTATTTGCCCATATAAACTACCACTTGTCAACTCATGGTTGGACCACGTCTGTTACCTAGGCAATAACCATACACTGACACATCATCCATGCCACATGTCGTTGATCGTACCCTGCCATGTCATTTGTGCCATGTTTCATTGATCGTATCCTGCCATGTCCTCTGTGCCATGTGTCACCACTGTAAGGGTGACACATGTCACTCACTGATTGGTCCCTGTATCTATCCACGTCACCTATCCATACGCCCAGTCATCCTGCCATGTGTCACCTCCAGAGGCTTCCACGTTAGCTGTATGGCATGCTGCCACATGTCATGCTGCCATGTCAGCATGATGTCATGATGACCTCAACGTTGACTTTTTACTATTGATCTGTTTGACTTTTTGCTTGTTTGGCAAAACAATCAGAGTGTGATAACTCTTACATACAACATATGTTTGAGGAAGTAAATATATAGACAAAATCAACATGATGAGACGGATGCAATGGAATTGGTTTCATTTGATTTTGAGAAATTTCATTTTTGAGCCTTTTTTAGCCCTATCAGGCTTCTGGATCTGATTTTGGATCAATGAGAGATAGAGAAGAGATAGTGGGAGGGAGGGGGAGAGAGAGAGGGAGGAGTGGGGAGAGAGAGAGTGCGTGAGAGTGTGAGAGGGGGAGAGAGCAAGACAAAGAGGAGGGG
>JASDQU010243813.1:1597-43880 GCA_032191745.1 Picea mariana
GGTAATCATGATTTGGAAATTGTTGACAGCATGGATGTAGCAATGAGTTTCTTGGGCAATGCGGTGATGAATAAAATTATGGGTGCTTCCACTATCAACCAGAATGATGACGTTCCAGGGTTTGGGGAGCAGAGAATCCAATGAGAGAATTGAGGGAAATTACGTGTTCAACTTCGGGAGGGTCTGAGGGAGGGGTTATGTCAATGATTTCAGGTGACTCAGACACAAGGGAAGTTTCAACATCCTCTTCCAAAATATCCTCAGAGATGGCCATAAAGAGCTTTTTTTCCTTACACTTGTGACCCGGGAAATATTTTTCATCACAATTATAACAAAGGCCTTTGAGTTGGCATTCAACCATTTCAGTCATGGTCAATTTTTGGATCTTTAATGGGGTGGAGGGAGTAGTGGGAGTTACAGGTTTAGGGAGAGGGATAAAGGAGGGTTTTTTGTTTTGAGAGAATACAACCTGTTGTGCTTCTTTATCTCTTTTAGTAGCCTCCACCCAAGTCGAGGGTCGAGCCATGAGGACATGGGCCAAAATATCCTCCTTGAGGCCACTAATAAAACACTCTCGAAAGAAAGCATCAACCATGCCCTCTACTCAAAAAGCTAGGCCCTCAAAGGAAGCTATGAAGTCTTTTATTGTTCCTAATTGTTTCAACTTTGTCAAATGACCCAAATGGTTGGTGTCTGTGTCAAAGCGTTCATAAAGCTCAGTCACAAATTAGGTCCAAGCAATATACCTTTGACAGGAAGTTTTTCTCCATTTCCACCATTGCCAATGTTCTTGATCTAGACGGAGAACACCATACTGGAGTTTGGCCAAGTCATCTATAATGTCGTATAAAGAGAAATAATGTTCCATTTGGGTTACCCAACCAGTGGGGTCCGAGCCATCAAATTTGGTCACATCCACCCGCGGAAGGCGTATGTCACATTGAAAGTGATGGGACTGAAAGGTATGGGAATGGGAGGAATTTTCACCTTCAGTCTTTAGAGGTGCTTCAGAGAAATGGTCATTTGTAGGGATCTTCAGTTTGGTGCAAAGTGATGCAAATACAGACTCAAGTTGGGTGGTCAGTTCTTGTTCGACTTCCTCCATTGAGGACTGCATGGTTGTATTTATGGTAGCATTGATGGATGAATCGATGGAGGCAACAATAGCACTGAGTTGTTTCACTTCTTTTTGGGTTTCGAGGAAACTAGATTGCATGGTGTTGAAGAATACTACACTGATGAAATCCCCAAATGTTTAACAAGGAAGAAATGCATATTTACTTGGCAACCCAAACATAGTTGCGCGGCAATAGATCTTGTCTGTTTTAATTTGTTTATGTTTCTATCCCGCAAGGGTTAGGTATTCAAGGGTTCTATAGACAAGGGTTTGCCCTGTTCTATATCTCTCTGATATACGTGTGAGGTCCAATAGTAGTACTCGGCCCAATATCTCAGGGCACTAACTAAGGAGGATATATCATACCCTTAGCCGTACTACCCAACTACCCAGGTACTAGAGAGTATCTTCCCGAGTGTTTTTCTCAGTGACACTATAACAGTCCAGCGGCTGATAGGTTTATCTAAAGAGGGCTTCAGGAAATCTAGGCCGATCCATACACAAGTGTTTTCTGATGCGCTACCACTCGAAGGGGTACCAACAGGGGTTACAAGGGTGGCCAACAGATGTGCGCTTAAGAACCACTTGTATTTCCTGCCTGTATGAATCCCTCAACTGTGGGTATATGCGCGTAACGACAGATCTTTGTGGCTTAAAGATGTCGGAATACGTCTCTACCCTGGAAAAAAAAATTCCCACAATCTCAGCCAAAAAAAGTGCTCTGATACCACTTGCATTATACTAGATATAAAAAGATGCAGAACATAAATGAAATGCTAGAAATGGAAAAATAGCAGTAATATAACTAGCATAATCTCCACAATAACACAGAAATGATATAAGAACAACAACAATAATTAGCACTTTGATTCATAAAGCAATGTTCACAAGCCTCTTCAAGGGGGCAACCTCCAATCGAGCAACGCTCTGTTACAATAATCTTCCAACTAGGGTTTTCATACCCTCGACCCTTATTTATATATATCAAGAGAAGAATCTAGAGGAAGATCCTTCTAGAAGCAGAAGCTTCTATTAGGTCTTCTTACATCTGCTTTATTCTATTTTATTGAAAGGCCTTATTAATATTGACCTTTATTACATCTAAATATATTAATCTACCTATGTGCGGGTTAGGACCCTAACAGTGAGGATGTGGAAATTCATATAACCTTCAATGTTGTGTTGGCCACCTCAACCACCCCACATGCCCTCAGTTTATCAGGTTTTTGGGTCACCAGAAGAGTTTGACCAAATCATTCTCTTAGCTCCTAAGCGCTTTTTCTCTAAGCACTCATTTCCACATGACCCTGCTACTAGAAACACGCACTTATCGGGTACCTGACTCCCAGGGCTCGTATCATTTAACTCATTCCTCAAGCACCCACGATCTGATAGGTTAAATCGTGGGGAGCTTTGCATCCCGCAGAAAATGATTACCGTTGATCCTACCTATTCGTCAATGGTCAAATATCCTTTGAATATATGGCATTCATCACTTTCACATTGGATGGAAAACATCATATGAAATATACCGAGACTGGGTCACTGGAACTTCCTAACTTATCTTGGTAACGAGACCCCCAAAGGTATGGGGCCGAATGAATTATGTTGACCCAGATATATGGTGGAGGTTGATTCCTCCTTAGATATGGCGGTCGAGATCAAATTACATTGTCCCAAAGGTATTCACCCTCCATCAGCCTTGCACCCAATTCATCAATGACTCGATCGAGATCAAATTACATTGTCCCAAAGGTATTCACCCTCTATCAGCCTTGCACACAATTCATCAATGAATCTCCCACTTCCACATGGTGTAAAGATGATGAGACATGCAGCATGACATGTGACTTACATGTGGCACCTGTACCGCTCACCACGTGACACTCACTTTCTTTACAAATCCTTGTCTAAGAGTGTTGAATTGCCATGAAACATGGGTATTCCTCTTAGTGACACATGGAATGTCCTCATCGTGACACTGGATCAACTACCTCCTTCCACTTCACCATCGGGTGTCGGATCTTGGGGCTTACCTGTGGTGAGAGCTCGGGAATCTCTAGGTTCCGATGATTAAAAGAGAACTAGTTAGACTAATTATGTAATTATGGGTTTCGTAATTAGGTTTATCACATAGTCATGACCCCACGAAATATATGGCTAACATATCTTGTCCCTAGACCTAACGGTTACCTAACCCTCCTACATAACCCACAGTGTAATGTCAGGCCTAGGATTCGACGACTGAGATTTGATCAGTGGCTCACCTAATCGACAACCCAAATTCATTATTCGTGTGAGAAATGGGGAGGACAAGTGGTGTCATCACATTATCATGAACATTGGCCATAGACCCTACCATAATTCATGTAGCTAAAGACTTCCGGTGGTCCAGGGTCTGATTTACCTCCCTTGACCCAAATCAATGGTGGAGTTTAATTCCTCCTTAGATATAATGGTTCACAAACCAAGGAAGTGATCCTAGGACTTGAGCCCGACATATCCCACATGAAAACCATCCATGAACCAAGAGCTGAAAATTTTCACTCCTATGACATGTTGGTTACCACCTTGGCATGCGACCCAATACTCATCTGACAAGTGGAGAGACCTCTGGGCAACATATCATCCTGGTTATTTGGACACCATAATTTCTCAAGCAACATAAACCTTGAGTGATCCCTGTCTGGTGATTACGAGGTAGTCAACTACACTAATTCTTTAAATTACAAGGTCACTAATCAATATGAGCATGTGATTATGATTCTATGAGATCTATGGATAATGTTTCCATCTGATAGATCTAATGGTCATCGTTTAGGGGTGTCTTCATGAGGTTTTTGGTCCACCTTTGACCCTTTCACACAGGGGATCTATGGTCCATATTGTTCAAACCTTGGATCCGAAAATTGTGATTTAAGGTTCCTAGCAATAGACTTAGTCTCCCATGCTCCTTTTGCTAATTGAATGGTGACATGTATCACCCTTGTTTCCCAAGATTAATTCTCTGTTGAGATTTGTACCATGGATGAAGGTGGAAGCTATCGCCCCATCAATCCAACATTTATGGTTAATGATTCATTTGAGGTCTTAGGCCCTTATTTGTGGGGGGAATTAGAGGTGGAACCAAGGGATAGAACCTTGGCCATCGAGGACTGCGTCGTCGACCAATCGTAACAATTCCAAGTTTGAGAGGTTCTGAGGTTCCAGGGGTCGATTTACCTCATCTGAGCCTGATCTACAAAAAATATCTCTTCTCTTATATCTAATTAACAAGCTTGGGTCGTGGCTAAGTGGGCCTGAAAATCTCCCTCCGAAGATTTCCTTGGGTGAGATCAAAGATCGATATCTCTTGGTGTTCATATACATTGTTGGGATATCCTCTTGCTATTCGCAATGGTCAAGTGACTAGAAAGAGGAACCAATGGGTGGAACCATGGTCCATGGCATCGAGCCTTCAAACAAGACCTATCATAAATATTTTCTCGAGGGTTCAGTGTTCTGGTATCCCAACGATGACTCCCTCCTGATCTTTGACCAACACATCGATGGTGGAAATCAAATGACCCATCGATTCAATAGTCAGAGATTGACGTGATGTTACGGGGAATAATCCCAAGTGTGAACTAAATCTCAAATACTGATATTTATATTGGGTTAGGATCTAACAACTATTGAGTCACACAGATTCATTCTGCGAGATGGGAATTCTTAATATTTAGATACCCAATGTATTTGGCTCCAAGAGGGTTCGAATGCACAAATCCCCTCTTTCGTTGAATATATAATTCCAATGAGTTGAAGAATGACAAGCATACTCTAAACATAAAAGAGACATTTGCTACAATTATTTTGTGAAGGATTAACCTAATCATCCTTAACTAATAGGGCACAATTAAATTCACTAAGACAAGTATTTTACCCAATAAATCCTCCAGAAGTAAACAAAGATACATGTATGGGTCTAAACTACTTTTTCTTGAATTGCACAGATTATAATTTACTTATCTGAAGTTTGAGGTATGTAGGCAACTGCTACAAGGTGTGCGCTTTTCCTGCCAACCTTGGGATTGGTTGCTTCATGTAATATCTTAGCTGGACACCCCCAACCCAGGTCCAGATTCCATAAGAGGGATTTCTACTCTTTCTCAACAAATTATCAGGATGAAGGTTACTCCCCTTATCCTTTAGGATCGTGGAAAGTAAATCTCCAATCCACCAAGCAAGGGGGTTTTGCTATGATTTTTGTTTAAATACCACAACCCTCTTGCAGCCTCATTTTTCAGCTTGATTTGAAGATCTCTGCTATCTGATCCCCTACCCATAACACTATATTTCTCTCTATTATCTCAAGAACTAGAGCATTTTCACACTTCTTTTCTGAATTGGTCTTCCAGTCATTTGTGTGTATTTGAATAGATGTCCCCTGCCCCCACCATGAATTCCTTTATTTCCTTCCATGACATGATTTTGTGGGTCAAGTAAGAAATTTTCCATATGGATACTTTGCCCATCCTTTCCTTGAATCTTGAGTTGGACCTCCCAACTACCAACCTGACTGGTAATATCATTCTCTGGGACATAAGGATTGTTCTTGGTTGAGCATTTATAAACCGATAGGGTATTGGTCAGGGAGGGGTCATATCAACCATCACTGGCTTTCCCCTCACTTCTCCCTTCTCATGCATTATGACATGTATATGCATCACCCTCAGTAGTTATCATCATTTCAATCATTTTAACATTTGCATTTAATTGCATATTAAACTATAAATATGTCCACATTATATTTTCCAAGGTTCTTTGTCTTTGAAAGTTCACACAATATCAATCCATCCTTAGTCTCACTAGTAATCATAGTTATAATTACATATTGGGGGAAACATGGGTATCACAATACCCTCCCCCTTAAAGGAACATTGTCCTTGATGTTCTACCTGTCATTGGCATTTCTATGTTATTCATAAAATAGAAATGGATATGCATGTCTCATGGTATCCCCCATTTCCCAGGTGGCCTGATCTGGAAAAAACTGTATCCACTGCACCTTGACCTATGCAATGGTCATGTTCTTTAGTAGGATATCTTTCATGTCTAGTATACATTGTGGTTTTCACGGGAATTCTCCTTCTGGCTCCACCTAGATCACAAAATAGTTAATTATATGAGAAAATTCATGTACATATTACTTAAGTAATGAAACATGGAAAACATTATGTGCTTTTACAATGGGAGGTAATGCTAATATATATGTTGCAGGTCCCACTCTTTCCAGAATTTCAAAAGGTCCACAAAATTGGGGTGCCAATTTGGCATAAATTCCCATTCTCAATGAACTTCTCCTTGGTTTGATTCAGAGCTATACATGATCCCCCACTCTGAACTCCCTAGGAATTCTATTTTGTTCTGCATAACTTTTCTTACTGTCATGTGCCACCTTCAGATTATGTTTTATTTGAACTACTTGTTGTTCCATTTCTTTTAACATATCTGGTCCTAGTGTGATTCTATCCACTAGGTTGTCATAGTTGATTGGAATATTGCATTGTCTACCATAAAGAGCCTCAAAGGGACTCATTTTCAATGAATTCTTCTAGTTGTTATTGTAATAAAATTCCACCAATGGTAGGTATTCCTCCCATTTCTTGGGATAATGCATCACATACATGTTTAACATATCCTATAATACTCAATTTACCCTCTTTATTTATCCATGATTTTGAGGGTGGTAGGTTGTGCTAAACAACAATTTTGTCCCAAAACCGACAAATAAAGATTTCCAGAAACTAGAAGTGAATTTTACATCTTTGTCTGATATAATTTCCTTAGGTATGCCATGCAACCTAAATATTTCTTTCATAAAAACATTGGCAATATCAATTTCCTTGCAGGTTGATTTCACATGGATAAAGTGAGCGACCTTGCTCATATTATCCACCACTACCATGATGGCATCATTTTGTTTAGTTGACTTGGGCAGTCCTATGATAAAATCCATGGAGATGGTTTCCCATTTCCATTATGGAATGGGAAGGGGATAGAGTAGTCATGTGAGGTGCTTGTGCTCCACCTTAACTTGTTGACATTCTATAAATTTATCTAGACATTCAAATATGTCCTTTTTCATTCCTAACCAATAGAACAATTTCTAAGTGGTTGTGATCATCTTTTGATAAATAGGGTGGCCAATATATGGCCTTTTATGTAGTTCATCCATTATGAACCTCTTCAAGTCATCACATTTTGAGATATACAACCTACTTTTGTAGGTTAGCAGGCCATCATCCAAGAATTGGTAACCATCATATTTCATCCCTGTGGGTTCCTATTCTAAATATGTCTTAAAAGTTTTGGAGAATCCATCTACCTTTTGTGCATCTCTCACCCTTTCTTTGAGGTTTGATTCACAGGTGCTCATTGCTTCCAGGTGAATCACTTGCATGCTTCTACTTAGGGAATTTTCTACCCTATTCTCCTTTCCCTTAATATGTCTTATTTAAAAATCAAAATTACTAAGGAGAGCTATCCACATAGCTTGTCTTGCATTGAGTTTGGGCTAGTCAAATAAATACTTCAGTCCACTATGATCTGTCATAAGGATAAATTTATTGCCTAAGAGATAATGCCTCCACATTTTCAATGCATGCACTATGGTAGCGAACTCCAGGTCATGTGTTACATAATTAATCTCATGTTCATTTAACTTTCTAGACTCATAACATATCACATGCCCATCTTGCATGAGAACTCCTCCGAGTCCCTCTTTGTTGGCATCTATGCATACCTGAAAACCCTTGTTTGGATCTACTATTTTCAGCACTGGAGCATTGGTCAATAGATGTTTTAACTACTGAAAAAATTTCCTCACATTTTGTTGTCCAAGCAAATTTAATTCCCTTTTTATGAAGGGAGGTGATTGGATGACCGATATTAGAAAACCCCTTTATGAATCTTCTATAGTATCCTACTAGGCCCATAAAGGATATGATATCAACTACATCATTTGGTGTAGGCCATTCCTTAATGGCCTTGATATTATGATGGTCAACTTCCACTCCCTCCTTAGAGATGACATGGCCTAGATAATGGACTTGATTTTGAAAAAAGTCACACTTGCTGAATTTCGAATAAATCTTATGCTCTCTTAGTACTTGTAGTACTAATTTGAGGTGCTCTTCTTGCTGTTCCATGTTCTTGGAATAGATCAGGATGTCATCAATAAACACCAACACAAATCTATCCAATAATTTTCTAAGTACATTATTCATCAAGAACATGAAGGTGGTAAGTGCACTGGTAAGCCCAAATGGCACCACCACAAATTCATAGTGCCCATATCTTGTCCTAAAGGTTGTTTTGTAGATATATTCATCCTTAATCCAGACTTGATGGTATTGAGATCTCAAATCAATCTTAGAAATGATTGTAGAACCCCTTAATTGGTCAAACAAGTCATCGATTCTTGGCAAGGCGTACTTGTTCTTAATGATCATCATTTTTAGTTGTCTATAGTATATGCACAATCGAAGTGTTCCATCCTTCTTCTTCACAAAAAATGTTGGTGCTCCTCATGGAGACACACTAGGTCGAATGTAGCCTTTTTCTAGCATCTCTTTGAGTTGCAACTTGAGCTCAACTAGCTGTGGTGTACTCATCATATAGGGTGGTCTAGACATTAGTACTTCTCCAAGCATTAACTCTATTGAGAAATCAATGTCTCTTTTTGGAGGTAGGATTGGTACCTCTTCAGGGAATACATATTTGTATTTTCTCAATAGAGGATGGTATCTAGGATGGGTTTATGGTCCTCGACAGAGTTCAACACTTTTATTGCATACAAGGCATCCCTTTATGAAACACTTCTTTACTTGAAGGGTTGATATTTTCCTCACTGAAACAGGGTTTTGGATTCCTTTCAAAATCCTTTTCTTTCCCTCGTCATTTTTATATTCCAATGTTTTATTATAATAGTCAAGTTTGTATTTATGGGCATCCAACTAGTCCATACCAATCAACATGTCATAAGATCCCAGAGGAAGAATATTTTGGGATGCTTGAGTATCCAATCCATTAATAATGAATTGGCATACTGGCATGGCTTCAATTACTTTTCTTTTTGTTCCAGTGGCTAACTATACCAGCCATGATTTAGCATGTTTTACTTGCTGCAATTTGCATCTCTCAATAGTTTGAGGGGAAATATAACTTTAATTAGAACCGGGGTCAATTAAAATGGAAATAGGATGGTTGGAAATCAATCTCCACCACTGAAGCTTGATGCTTGATGGTCTGCTTGTCTTTTTTCCAAGGATGCATGGATTTGTGGCATGCTCCTAGCCACATCATTGACTGTACTAGGTTCCTAAACATTGTAGACCCTCCTATTGTTCTGTTTTCTATGTGGAAAATACCTTAGTAAGTGTTCCTCTCCACAACCCTAACATTTTAAGGGTTCTTTCTTTGTGTTGTCAGTCTTTCCTAGGGATGATCCAAAAGGTTTATTTCCACTCCAAGTTGGATTTTTTTATTTATTCATAGTCTTATTGGGAAGGCTCATCCTAGGGCCTTTCCCATGGTTCTTAAACCTTGAGGTTTTAAACCCTTTATTCTTGAATCCCAATTTTCTCTTCTTTTTCCAATCCTTATCAAGTTCTAAATAGTGCTTAAGTTGCTCATAGCAATACCTTGGTTTTCTAATAGTGTCCTCTAAGGTTTTCAGTTCATCAAATTCAATTCAGTCTTGGAAATATTGAGGCATCCCAGTAAGGAATCACTACATTTCCACCTTTTCTTCCTTTATATAGGGCACATACCTCATTAGTTCAAGGAACTTATTAACATACTCATCTATGGTGATTTTTCCTATCTTGAGTTCATAGAACTCTTTGGTTATTTAATCATAGTACCTTTCAGACCAGTACTTATTTTTGAAATGTTTCTCAGTTTTTTTCCATGACAACTCCTCCTCATGTATATTCTTTACATTACTAAGGTCCTCCCACCAGATAGAGTCATTTCCTTTCAGATTGAAAATGGTTATTCGAGCCTTTGTATTTTCATAGTAGTCATGGACTCTAAAGTACTTCTTAAGGCCAAGTAATCAACCATATGCTTCTTCTCCCTTTTTAATTTCCTCATCAAAGGTGGGTGGTTTGGATTTCTTAAACCCCTCAGGGTCTTGGCTCTTGGATTTATTTCCCTTCTTCCTTCTTCTCTGAGAGGGTGAATTGGTTCCACTGTTAGTTAATCCCTTGGAGATTTCAACTCTATCACTATAGGATTTCTTAGATTAATCCTTTCCTTTAGCATGCCTCTTAACCCCATGTGGGGACTTCTTTGAGGTGCTTCTTTTTGTGTGGCTAGTTTCAGGGTCATGCTTTTGTATTTTAGGGGGACTCTAGGTTTTCTTTGTTTTTTTTTTCTTCTGTCTAAGTTATTGGTTGTTAGCCCATGTTGCAGTTGCCTCTGTATTTCTGACATAATTCACAACATGACTGCATTAATTTTAGTTTGCTTCCCCTGTTCTTTTATCAACCTTTCATTATTTGCCTCACAACTTTGTAACTCTGCCATAAGGCTTCTTACAGTTTCAACTAAGTTGGGAGGGGTTTCCACTACCCTCCTATCATCAGATTCCTCTTCTCTATTATGGGAACTCTCTCCCATCTCCTGGTGTGTGACCATTCTTAATGCTAAAATATCTTTGTTGTTTATTGATTGGTTGAGTGCTAATAAGAAACATTTTTTTTAGTTAATTTATCCATCATTTTTAACAACAAAATTTAATTTTTTGTTTAAATAAATCAAAGGCATACATAATATCATTATCATGCAAAAATCGTCAATAATTTCAATTTCCACTTTATCTAGTTAAATTTTATGAGACCTTATAAATAGGGAAGAGTAGGGTAAGGTACCCTCCCCCTTAAGATTTTTATCAAGGAGGATTTATTAAAATATTCCTTGAGCCCAAGAAGGCCTATTCCCTACTCTAATACCACCTGTAAGATACCCAACCCTCTAAATAGTCTTTTAAGGGATGGGGTATAAAATTTTCTCCTTTCCTTGTCTACCTCAAAACTACTTCTATAGGTAACCATCATCATCTACTTGTCATGAGATTTCCAACGGCTATAATTTCGCTCAAATCCAATTTTTGGATTGAAATTTATGGCCCCTTGAATTTTTTAGGTTCTTTTCCTTTATAATGCCACGTGGAAATCACGTGGATCCACATCACTTGTATCCATTTGACGTGGAAATTTCATGTCATGATTTTTCATCCCTTGTGAGTATGTGTCAATTGGTATAGAATTCGATGTGGCATTGGCCATCTCAACCATTGGGTCCTCAGTTTATCAAGTTGTCGGGTCACTGGAAGAGTCTAACCAAATCCTTCTCTTAGCTCTTGAGCGATTTTTCTCTAAGAGCTCATTTTCGCATGACCCCGTTAATGGAAACACACGCTTCTCGGGTACCAGACTCTCAGGGACCATATCAATGAACTCATGCCTCGAGCACCCCTGATCCGATAGGTTAACTCGTGGGGAGATTTGATTCCTGCAAACAATGATTATTGTTGATCCTTCCTATCCCTAGATGGTTGAATTTCCTTCGCAGATCGAACACTCAAACGTCATATGAAGTCTACTGGGACCGGGTCACCAGAACTTCCTAACTTATCTTGGTAACGAGACCTTCAAAAGTCCAACGTTAATTGACTTATGTTGACCCAAATCTATGGTGAAGGTTGATTCCTCCTTAGATTTGAAGATCGAGATCTAATGATGTTGTCCCAAAGGTATTCACGTTCTGCTAGCCTCGCAACCGATTCATCAACAAATCTCCCATTGCCACATGGTGTAACAGTGATGAGACACATGGTGTGACACGTTCCTTACACGTGGCACTTGTACCGCTCACCATGTGGCACTCTCTTTCCTTTCAGATCCTTGTCTAAGAGTGTTGAATCGTCACGGCACATGACTCTTCCTTCGAGTGACATGTGGCATGTTTGCATCATGACACGTGGATCACCTACCTCCTACCATCTCACCTCTAAGTGTCGTATCTTGGGCCTTACCTGTGGTGAGAGCTCATGAATCTCCTGGTGTCGATGATTATGAGGGGATTAGTTAGACTAATCTCTTAATTATGGGATTGGTAATTAGGTTTATCATAGAGTCATGATCTTATGAAATATATGGTTGATTTATCTCGCTCGTAGATCTAACGGTTACCCGAGCCTTCTACATAACCCACAAAGTAATTTTGGGTCTAGGATTCAATGACTGAGATTTGATCAGTGGCTCACCTGATCAACAACCCATATTCGTTCTTCATGTGAGATTTGGGGAGGACAAGTGTCCCCATCGTGTTATCACGAACATCGGCCATCAACCCTATCCATAATTCATGTAGTTGAAGACTTTCGGTGGTCTAGGGTTTGATTGATATCCCTTCACCCAGACCAATGGTGGAGTTTAATTCCTCCTTAGATTTGACGATTGAAAAACAAAGGAGATGATCCGAGGACTTGATCCTGACATAGCCCACATGCAAACCATCCACGAACCAAGAGCTAAAAAGTGTCACCCTTATGACATGTTGGCTACTACCTTGGCACGTGACCCAATACACATCTGAAAAGTGGAGGGATTCAAGTGACATGTCATCCCGATTATCGGGACATCAGGATTTCTCGAGCAACATAAACCTCGATTGATCCTGGTCCGGTGATTACAAGGTAGTTAACTACACTAATCCTTTAAATTACAAGGTCACTAATAAATCTTAACACAGGATTACGATTCCACAAGATCTACGGATGATTTTTTCCCTCCAGTAGATCTAACAATCATCATTTAGGGGTGTCTTTGTGAGATTTTTGGTCCACCTTTGACCCCTTCGCACAGGGGATCTACAGTCCAGATTGTTCGAACCCTGGATCCGACAGTTGTCATTTAGGGTGCCTATCAACAACCTTAGTCCCCCTTGCTCCTTTTGCAAATTGAATGGTGACATGTTTCACCCCTATGGTCCAAGATTAATTCCCTCCCAAGATTTGCACCATGGATTGATGGTGGAGGCTACCGCCCCACCGATCCAACGTCTATGGGTCATGATTCATCTGAGGACTTACGCCCTTGTTTGTGGGAGAAAATTAGAGGTGGATCCAAGGACTGGAACCTTTTCCACTTGGCACTAGGCCATCGACTCATCATAACAATTCCACGTTTGAGAGGTTCTGGGGTTCATAGGACCGATTGACCTTGTCTAACCCCAATCTACGACGTAGATATATTCTCCTATATCTAATAGCCAAACTTGGGCCATGGCTAAGTGGGCGCAAAAATATCCCTCCTGGGATTTCCTTGGGTGAGATCAAAGGCTGAGATCTCTCGGTGTTCAAATCCACAGTTGGGATCTCCTCTCGTTGTTGACAATGATCAAGTGACTAGAAAGAGGAACAAGGGGCTAGAACCCCAGTCCCTGACATCCGACCTTCAAACAAGACCTAGCATAAAGATTTTCTTTGGGGTCCGGTGTTTCAGTATCCCAGTGGCAACTCCCTCCTGAGATTTGACAAACAGGTCGATGGTGGAAATCAAATAGCCCATCAATTCAGTGATCAATGATTGACATGATGTTACGGGGTATAATCTCGGGTGTGAACTAAATCTCAACGGTTGATTATCGATTCAGGATCTGACAGTTATTGAGTCTCGTAGATTCATTCTACAAGATGGGAATTATTAATGTTTAGATACCCAAGGTATTTGTCTCCAGGAGGGTTTGAATTCAAAAACCCCCTCTTTGGTTGAATATATTATTCCAGTGAGGTGAAGAGTGACAAGCATACTCTGAAAATAAAAGAGACATTTGCTACAACTATTTTGTAAAGGATTAACCTGATCATCCTTAACTAATAGGGCACAATTAATTTCACTGAGACAAGTATTTTACCCAAGAAATTCTTCACAAGTAAACAAAGATACATTTATGGGTCTAAATTGTTCTTTCTTGCATTGTGTAGATTATGATTTACTTATCTGAAGTTTGAGGTATGTAGGCAATTCCTGGAGGGTGTGTGTTTTTCCTCCCAACCTTAGGCTCAACTGTTGCATGTAATCTCTTAGTTGGCCAACCCCAATCCAGGTCCATATACCATAAGAGGGATTTCTACTCTTGCTCTACAAATTCTCAGGATGAAGGTTATTCCCCTTCTCCTTCAGGATCATGGAAACTAAATCTCCAATCCACCAAGCAAACAAGTTTTGTTGTGATTGTTGTTTAAATACCGCAATCCTCCCACAACCCCTTTTTTTAGCTTGATATGAAGATCTTTCCCATCTGATCCTCTACCCAGAACATTATCTTTCTCTCTATTCTCTATAGAACCAGAGCATTTTCACACTTCTTGCCTGAATTGATCTTCTAAGCATTTGTGTAACTCTAACATATGTCCCCTGTCCCCCACACAAGTTCCTTTATTTCCTTCCACAACATGATTTCATGGGTCAAGTCAAGAAGCTTCCACATGGATACTCTGCCCATCCCTTCCTTGACACTTGAGTTGGACCTCCCAACTACCAGCCTGATTGGTAATAACATTCTCTGGGATAGACAAACTATTATGGGTTGAGCATTTATAAACCAACAGGGTATTGGGCAGGTGGGGTTCATATCAACCATCATTGTTTTTCCCCTCACTTCTTCCTTCTCTTGCATCATGACCTATATATGCATCACCCTCAATAGTGATCAACATTTCAATCATTTCAACATTTGCATTTAAGTGCATATTAAACTATAAATATATCCACATTATATTTCCCAATGTTCTTTGTCTTTGAATGTTCACACAATATCTATCCATCCTTAGTCTCAACAATAATCATAGTTGTAATTACAGATTGAAGGTAACAGGGGTATCACACTGTGTCTTCTACTTTCCTTGAAAGTGCATCTACAACCACATTTTGTTTTCCTTGTTTTTAGATAATTTCAAATTCATAACCTAACATCTTTGTAATAAATAAAAAATTATCTTATGAAGAAAATCAATGTTCTAAGAAGTGATTCAAATTGTCATAATTTGTTTTTACACCTGAAAGTGTCTTCTTATTAGGTAAGGGCACCATTTCTTTTGTATTCTTATTATACAAAAGAAAGCATTTATTTATTAGGTGTGGATGAAACATTATGTACTTTAGCAATTGCTATTGAAGGGATGTTTCATGATTATGTTGAGTCATCTATCTTATATTTGAATGATGTTCTTTAGAGTCTTGTAAAAAAAGAAAAATTTTCATTTTTATTCATGCTTCCACGCTCATAATTTAAATAATGCAATTTCTTCTAGGTTGTCCTTTGATTTGCATCATGAAATCAAATCAATAATTCTCTAATTTGTATCAACGTGTACATGCAAATCATTGTGTATGTGCCAACTCCTCAAGTATTAAGAGACATGCCTTGGACCATGAACAATGAGCGACTTGTCAACTATCTAAAACCTTTTACAATCTCAATTCTTCAAATGAAATGAACAAAGGTAAGATCAAGTCCCCAATTATGGTCCTTCAAATGAAATGAACAAAGGTAAGATCAAGTCCCCAATTATGGATTGTTCTTTAGTTTGTGGTTAAAGTAGTAAAAAATGCACAAGAAGTAACCAAAAGGTCACGATGAAAGAACACAATAGGGATTTGACTTTGATATTGCTATACAACAATCTCTCTGAGTGAAATCTTATATGAATTTTACGAGCACGAATGAAGGAGTTTACAATAATTAATTAATTTGAATAAGTAATCGAAAGTGTTTTTCCTCGAAAGTCCCTTCCATTTTCCACTTCAATTAACGTCAACATAAAGCAAATAATTATCAATTAACGTCAACATAATGTTTATTCCTCGAGCAAATAATTTCTATAAAAGGTTGGAAAAGTGCTACCCCAAAATTCTCCCCCGACTGGACCAATTTACCGATTTATGAGTCTCTTTAACTTTATGCGCGGAATCCAAACAAACAAAATTCTCCAATTAACATAAAGTTATTTTCCTCCATCATATTATCACTAAAACTAAACATTAAAATGATTTTGAACGTGAATACCTCTTTTTGAAAATACAACTTTGAAAAGAGGTGAGAGTATTAAAGTCGAAATGTCCTCTCAAACTATTAGGCATTTCAAAATTTAAGATATAATATTTATCTAGAAAATTTTCTAACAAATATGATATTATTAAAATAAATTAAAATATATTTTAGTGTTGTACCGAAGTAAACATGATTTACATTTAAAGTTCAATATGTAATTATTAGATAAGTGTTCAAAACTTTGTGAGTGTTATTCATTAATATATATTTGGAACAAGTGTCCAAAACTTTGTAAGTATCATTCATTCTTACAACTTTCACAAAGTTTTGCATTGAAATAAAAAAATTTAAAGGTATTTTTTAATAAATCTAATTAGAAGTGGGTGATATTATATGGAAGCAAAAGTTGGATCATGAACAAGTAAATTATTGCAACATCTTTCTTGAAGTGTAATGATGATCTATCTCTTTACTCCTTGAAATTGTTAAAAGAAAAATCAAAGTAGAAGTCTTTTAAGCCCACTTTGTGGTAGCAATCTAAGGATCACCACTATACGATTAAAGCCATTGACCCTATTAAGGAGGCATCACATGAAAATTTGGAAGATACTTTAATCAATGATAGTTTGAATTCAAAACCTTCCAAGGAAACAATATTTGAAGATGGAATCAAAATGACAATTGGCTCCAACCCATGTGCAGAAGACAAAGAGGAAATGATTGTGTCACCTCCAAAGGAGGATTCACAAGAGCATTCAAATCAATATGGAAGTAGGAGGGAACTCAACCCTTATGGAAATCCAAATCTTGAAGATCTATCAATTATGTTTGAGGATCCATCTAAATTAGAAATTTCGACATGGATTGAAGTGGGAAAAACAAGAATAGTAATTTGACCTGCTATCAATTAGTAATGGGGAGCTCTTGTAGTTGATTTCCCTACTAAATTATTAGAAGAGTCAAGAAAAACAAGCAATGTACTAGTCAAAGTGCCATATATTAACTTATGTAATAAAATATAGCACAAGTAAAGAAAATTGCACTACTCAAGAGTTGTTTATGTACCTGCTAGCATTAGCGATTGAGTTGCAATCTCACCCATTGTACTTTGGCATGCAAGATTTCTGGAAACTAGAAGTGAATTTTACATCTCTGTCTGATCTAATTTCCTTAGGTATGCCATGCAACCTAAATATTTCTTTCATAAAAACATTGGCAATATCAATTTCCTTGCAGGTTGATTTCATAGGGATAAAGTGAGTGGCCTTGCTCAGTTTATCCACCACTACCATGATGGCATGATTTTGTTTAATTAACTTGGGAAGTCCTGTGATAAAATCCATGGAGATGGTTTCCCATTTCCATTTTGGAATGGGAAGGGGTTGCAGTAGCCCTGCAGGGTGCCTGTGCTCCACCTTAACTTGTTGACATTCTATACATTTAGATAGATATCTAGCTATGTCCTTTTTCATTCCTGGCCAATAGAAAAATTTCTAAGTGGTCGTGATCATCTTTTGATAAATAGGGTGGCCAATATATGACCTTTTATGTAGTTCATCCATTATGAACCTCTTCAAGTAGTCACAATTTGAGATATGCAACCTACTTTTGTAGGTTAGCAGACCATCATCCAAGAATTGGTAACCATCGTATTTCATCCCTGTGGGTTCCTGTTCTAAATATGTCTCAAACGTTTTGGAGAATTCATCTACCTTTTGTGCATTTCTCACCCTTTCTTTGAGGTCTAATTCATAGGTGCTCATTGCTGCCAGGTGAATCACTTGCATGCTTCTACTTAGGGCATATTCTACCCTATTCTCCTTTCCCTTAATGTGTCTTATTTCAAAATCAAACTCACTAAGGAGAGACATACGCATATCTTGTCTTGCATTGAGTTTGGGCTAGTCAAATAAATACTTCAGTCCATTGTGATTTGTCATAAGGATAAATTTATTGCCTAAGAGATAATGCCTCCACATTTTCATTGCATGCACTATGGTAGACACCTCAAGTTCATGTGTTACATAATTAATATTATGCTCATTTAACTTTCTGGAATCAAACATATCACATGCCCATCTTGCATGAGAAACCCTCCGAGTCCCTCCTTGTAGGCATCTATGCATACCAGAAAATCCTTGTTTGGATCTGCTATTTCAGCACTGGGGAATTGGTCAGTAGATGTTTTAACTACTGAAAAATTTGCTCACATTTTGTTAACCAAGCAAATTTAATTCCGTTTTTCTGAAGGGAGGTGATATATAGGGATGTACTTTGTATGTATTTATATAGTTTTAGTATTTTTATATAGAGTCTTGCATTATTTTGGGTAGGTTGGTTATTTGATGTTGAATATATTTTTTTATTTTTATTTGTTTTAGGGAAAAAAAAGTATCTGTATCCAACCAAATCAAATGAAAAGTTTAATTTAACATTGACTATCAAGAAATGACATATAATGTGTGACAAAATTTTGGGTTTATAGGCACAAATGTTACTCTCAATGGAAACACGTGAGATGTTGGGCTATGTATGAGGATGAACTTGTTATTTTTTTATCCCTAATTGCAACCTCATGCATTGATGATCCATGAGGATCCAGGAATGCTCACAGAGGTCTAGGAGGATCTGAAATGCTTGTAGAGGTCCTGAAGGATTCATAAAGTCTAAAAACTAGATCATCCCAAATGATATTTAAAATGACATCGATGTGTAGAGCTTGGTAATATCTTTCCAACAACAAAAAAATCGTCTCAAACGGAGCTAGAACACAAAAGATATGGCCAATCAAAGTTCAAGTCAACCATGCAAAAGTCAAAGTCAAAAGAGTAAAAAAGGTGACATGTGTCACCACTGAAAGGGTGACACGTGGCATGACCATATGATGATGACGTGGTAGCATCGCAAGGCACCATGTGGCATGAATGCATGACTGATTGGGTTGGTGATGTGGAAATCGTGCATATTAAGTGGACCAATTGTTTATTGACGTGTGATAGAGATAGACCAATGAGAGGTTGCCACGTGGAAACCTCCCATTAGTCATTAATGGGTAAGGTTGATTAAAATTAGTTGGAGACCGAAGGATCGAACCCGGGTCTCCCACCAAACAACCCAACAACCTCACCAATACACCGCGCATGTGTTTCTTAACTGTATATGGCACCACTGTTATTTAAGGTTGTTATGTTGCATATTTGACAGAGGAAAAGGGCCAAGAGATTAACCCTCGACCCATAATCTATGATCATGTGGTATCCAACGTAACTAATTTATATTCTGTGGAGGTGCTAATGAATATTCCAAAAAACTATACCATATATACAATATAACTCCAAACTATATAACAATTGTATGTTATAACAAAAGAAAGGTTTGCAAGGATCGAACCCGCAACCTCCTCTATGCTAAACATATTCCTTACTCATTGTGCCAAATGCGCCTCTTGTTAAGGCATTCCCATGCAAAAATATTTAATTCCGACCAACAATTCCAGATGGAGGTTAAGGAGAATGTGCCCTATATAATGAGTGTGTGGATTGAGACAAGGACACACATGAATGCAGAGTACAATGTCTCAAAGTTCATGCCCAAGGGTAATTAGACTTGGAGGTTGCACCATAATGCATGCCACGAGGTTCCAACATGAAATTTTATGAACTTTGTACTCATTTTTATCGAAATTTCACAAGGAATTCGATGGTGCACTCTGTTTATGAGTTTGAGCAACATGTAAAAAGGTCATTTTAAAACAAAAGCATTTGAGCATTAACAAAGAATTCTCTATTGGAAGCAGACCCAGAGACGTATCCCAAATTGGGTGAAGTTCATTATCAAACTTGTGTATGTGATTTTAGTATTGTTGTTCTATTCCCACTAAGTTATATTGCAAGTTCCTTATCATTAAAGTGTATTGGATAAGATAAGTCAATTCATATGTAATTTGCAAATAGTAAAGCAATCATTATTATTTTCAAATATCAAGTAGATGTTTATATGTATTAAATATTATTTAACATCAAAGGATTTTTCATATCAAGTTGGTATCAGAGCGAGGTTTGACTAGTGGTTGTGAGTGGAATGTTTAGAAGGTCCAAATCCAAGCGAGGAGAAGGAAAAATTACAAGTTATAATCCAAATATTGGTTTGAGAAGCTTTACTCGAAGAAGAGAGATGACTTCACCAAGAAAATTAGGTCCTTATGAATTTGAAGATGATTTCTTTGAAGATTTTAATTTAATGAAATCCATGGTGGAAGAAATGCATGAGGGTCGAAAGAAGGCCAAGGAGGAATGTACATCAATTAAAGTTGAAACAGTTAAAGAGGAAGGAGGAGGTGATGAAGGTGGACCTTTAGAACCTTCCTCACCATCATCCTCATCATCATCTTCCTCTAAGGGAAGTAAACATTCTTCACCTAAAAAGAATCCCTATAAGAAGTCTTCTCATAATCATAATTTTCCTTTATTAAAGTTGGATGTTAAGTTGAAATTGTCGATCTATGATGGAGAATTGAATGAAAAAATGTTGGGCGATTGGATCAAGAAAATAGAGGTATATTGCAGGGTACAAAATATTATGGATGATACTGCAAAGATACAATTAGCTTCTCTTCAACTAAGTTGCACAACCTTGATATGGTGGAAGAGTAAGATGCAAGTTGATCTTGTTCAAAAGGGTAAAGTAATATTCTCTTGGGATAAATTTACTAAGTCCATAAGAAAAAAATTATATTCACTAGCTTATACGCAAAAAACAATGATAGTATGGAAACATCTAAGACAAGGTAAAGGCCAACATATTCAAGCATATACACATGAATTCAAAAAGAAGGAATTATCCTTAGGAATTTCATCGTATACTCGTGAAACTCTTCTAAAATATATTGGTGGCATGCACTCATATCTTCGACATACTATTTTAATTTTTAACCCTACTAACATTGATAAAGTGTCAGTACAAGCGACACATCTAGAGGCTAGTAAGGGGAAGCATGTGATTGAAGATAAGAATCCATACAAGTTCGAGAAGAAATTGAAAGGAAAATGGAAGAGTAAGAATTTGGCTACAATAAAGAAAGATAAATAAATACCTACATGTTCCCACTGTAAAACAAAAGGGCATGAAGAAGCACACCGTTGGAAGTTGCATCCAAAATTACGACCAAAGAAGTTCAAGGATAAAGGGAAGCATAAGATTGCTACATCATCTCGACAGGATCTAGGATAAGATTCCCGGGATGAATCTAAGATAATGGAAATAGGAAGGAAAGGTATATATACTATCAATTCTAATTATTTAGTTCAATCTGCTAAATTGGAAAGTGTTACTGATCAAAAGAAAAGAAGTGCGCTTTTCCATTTTAGGGTTGTAGTCAAACATACAAAGGTAGATACTTTGTTTGAAAGTGGATCTCAAGTTAACTTAATATTTGAAGCAATTTTTAAGAAGTTGGGTTTAAAGACGACACTTCATAAAAATCCATATCCATTAGGTTGGGTTTGTGAAGATGCTAAGTTGTAGGTAATGAGGTAGTGTAGGATTAGATTTGCAATTACTACTAAGTTCTTTGATGGGGTAGAAATAGATGTTGTGCCTCTTGACATTTGTGGAATTGTCTTGGGTAGTCCATATCTATTTGACAGGAAAGCTATATTAAATCATGAAGAAAATAAATATCACATTTTCAAAGATGGGGTTGAATTTATTGTCAGAGCTCATCGAATCAAAACTAATGTTTCTTTAGTGAGCATAGGGAAAATGAAGAGTCACGTGAATGCAAGTAAATATTTTGTTCTCGTGATAGTGAAACAGAAAGAATAAGATATATGATGCTTTATTAGGTTATGATCCAACTCATAAACATGAGTTGGTTAAAATCATATCTAAATATGATGAGTTATTTAAGGAACCTATAAGGTTTCCTCCTAAGAGGGAGGTTGAACATGAAATCTATTTGCAACATGATGCTCCTCTTCCTAACATTGGTACGCATAGGTCATGAGTGATCGAGAATGCAGAAATAAAGAAGCAGGTTCAAGAGTTGCTTGATAAAGGAATCATCATACCATGCTCCTTTCCGTGTGGTTCTCCTATTGTATTATTTCTAAGGAAAGATGGCACGTGGAGGATGTGTATTAACTTCTGAGCCCTGAACAATATTACGGTAAAAAATTGTTATTGTCTTCCCATAATTGATGATTTATTGGATCAATTAAGGATTTTTTTTTATTTCACTAAGTTGGACTTGAGAAGTGGTTACCATCATATCATAATTGCAGAAAGGGATATATGTAAAATTGCTTTCAATACAAAGAAGGGGTTGTTTGAATGGTTAGTTATGCCATTCGGTTTATGTAATGCACCTGTGACATTTATGAGGGTAATGAATGATGTGTCCCGGCCTTACATAGATGATTTTTTCATCATCTATTTAGATGATATATTGATCTTTAGTCGAAGATGGGAAGATCATATAATGCATGTCAAGATAGTCTTTGAACTCTTGAAGCAGGAGAAGTTGTATGTAAAAATGTCTAAATGTGAATTTGACAAAACTTCTCTGGTATATTTGGGTTACATTGTAGGGAATGGTCAGCTAAAGATAGATCCCGCAAAAGTATAAGTCATTGTGAATTGGCCCAATCCAACTATTGCCACAAAATTTAGGAGCTTCTTAGGAGCAGTACAATATTGGAGGAAATGCAATGCTAATTTCCCTTTCATAGCGGCTCCTCTGCATGCATTAAAAAGTTTTAAACATGTCTTTCAATGGGGAGGAAAGCAACAAAAATCCTTCAAGAGATTAAAGGAGAAGATAAGCATCGCACCAATTTTGGCTCTTCTAGATCTACAATATCCATTTGAGATTCAAAACGATGCAAGCATATATGCCATGGGAGCAGTCTTGATGCAATGAGGTAAACCTATATGTTATCATTCTGAGACTTTTACTCATGTTGTGATTAACTATCCAACATATGATAAGGAATTGTATGTGTTGGTACAAAGTGTGAAGAAATGGAAGCATTACATAATGGGAAAGGAGACAATAATTCATACAGATCATCAACCATTACAATATTTACAGCCACAGAACAAGCTACAACAATCACGACATTTTAGGTGGATGGGTTTCTTACGGTAGTTTCATTTCATAATCAAGCATAAGAAAGGTGTTCTTAATAAGGTTGCAAATATATTGTCAAGATCAGTGGTTAATGCATCTGTAATGCTAAGGTATAATCCTTTATCTCATGAAAGTTATGTTGAACAATATGCTAAGGATGATGATTTTAAAGATGTGCATGAAGCATTAAATCGTGGAAATCAGCAGTCATATTATTATATGGATGACAGTGTGTTATATCATCTTGGAAAAATTTGTATACCTAGAGATGAAAGAGTAAATGTAATTAGAAAAGTTCATACATTTCTCATTTCTGGAAATTTTGGGGTTGGTAAGCAGTAGGACAGTTGCATAGATATTGTTATTGGCATCGAATGAATGAGACAATTTCCAAGTATGTAAAAGGGTGTGTCATGTGTGCCACAAGTAATCCCAACAACAAAAAATTGGGATTATATATGCCACTTCCACTACCTTCTCAGCCATGGGAAAGTATCTCCATGGAGTTTTTAGGGGGTTTTCCAATGTCCAATACATGTCATGATTACTTATATGTTGTTGTAGATAGATTAAGTAAGATGTGTATTTTAATGCCATGCAAGAAACAAGTCACAGCTGAACAAACATCATAAATGTTATTTTCTAATGTAAGGGTTAATTTTGGGTTGCCTACATCTATTATATTAGATCAAGACTCTCTCTTTTTGGGAAAATTTTGGTCTCATTTATGGGAATTGATGGGCACTAAGTTAAAGAAGAACACAAATTTTCATCTACAAAAAGATGGAAAAACAAAGGTGGTAAAAAAAACAATGGTACATTTACTTCAAGGATATTGCAGCAAGCATCCTAAGTTATGGGATCAACATTTTCCTTATGTACAACATGCCTATAATCATGCCATGCATTCTTCTACTCAGAAAACTCCTTTTGAAGCATATTTGGGGTGCTTGCCTAAATCACCTATGGAGTTTTCTTTTGGAGCAGCAAGTAAAGATGATGGACATGATGGTACAGATAAAGATAAAAGGTTCATTTAGAAGATCCAATAGGTAAATAAATAAGTACAGGAACAGTTGGAGAAAAACCAAGCCAAATACAAGGCTATGCATGAAAAACATCGGGTTGATTATCAGTTCGAAGTCAGTGATCAAGTTTGGTTACATATCAACAAGGAAAAAATAAAGGGTGAAGGTAAAAATCTAAGGCCAATCCAATATGGTCCATTCAAGATCTTAGAGAAGATTAGTACTAATGCATTTTGTTTAGATCTACCAACCTACATACAAATGTATTCAATGGTAAATGTTGAGAAGTTGAAGCTTTATGAGCCTCCCATGATTATGGATGAAGATGAAAGTATTCAAGTTCTAACAGTTGAGGATTTTGCTCCATAATATTTGGACAAGCTACAAGAAGATGTTATTCTCAATAGAAGAATCATAACTTCATAATGAGGTGATGTGGAATATCTTTTAGTTGGTCTCAAAGAGGTGAAACCAAGTAAAGAAGAATGGATGGAGATTGAAAGGGTGATGGAAATTTACTCTCACTTAGTTGTTGAGTAATAAAAAATTTTGGTGGTCCAAAAGGATTCCAATGGGGAGGAATGATCTACGAGGACCTAGGAACTCTCACAAAGGTCCGGGAGGATCTAGAACATTTGTAGAGGTCCAAAAAGATTCATAAATGCTCAAAATTTGATCGTCCCAAATTCTCTTGAAAATTACATCAATGCATAGAGCTCAGCAATAGCTTTCCAACGACACAAAAATCGCCTCAAATGGAGCTAGAACGCAAAATATATGGCTGGTCAAAGTTCAAGTCAACCAACAAAAAGTCAAAGTTAGAAGGGTCAAAAGGTGACACATGTCACCATTGAAAGGGTGACACATGGCACGACCATAAAACTATACGATGATGATGTGGCAACATCATAAGGTGCCATGTGGCATGACCGTACAACTGACTGGGTAGGTGATGTGGAAATCGTGCATATTAAGTGGACCAATTGTGTATTGACACAAGGCAGAGATAGACCAATGAGATTTTGCCACATGGCAGCCTCCCATTAGTCAGTAATGGGTAAGGTTTTTTAAACTTAGTTGGAGCCCAGAGGATTGAACCTAGGTCTCCCACCAAACAACCCAACAACCTCACCAATACACCGCACATGTGTTTCTTAACCGTATATGGTAACATCATTATTTAAGGTTGTTATGTTGCATATTTGGCGGAGGAAAAGGATCGAGGGCTTAACCCTCAACCCATAATATATGATCATATGGTATCCAACATAACCAAGTTATATTCCACAAAGGTGCTAATGAATATTCCAACAAACTATACCATGTATACAATAGAACTCCAAACTATATAGCAATCGCATGTTATAACAAAAGAGAGGTTCATGGGGATTGAACCCGCGGCCTCCTCTATGCTAAACATATGCCTTAACTATTGCACCAAAGGCGCCTCTTTTTAAGGCATGCCCATGAAAAAATATTTAATTCCGACCAACAAATTCAAATGAAGGTTAAGGGGCATGCGCCTTATTTAATGAACACACGGATCGAGACGAGGACACACATGAATGTAGAGTATGGTGTCTCTAATTTTGTGCCCAAGGGTAATTAGACTTGGAGGCTGCACCATAATGCATGCCACGAGGTTCCGTCACATAATTTATGAAATTTATACTCATTTTTTATCGAAATTTCACAAGAAATTCGATGGTGCAATATGTTTCTGAGTTTGAGCAAAATGTAAAAAGGTCATTGTAAAACACAAGAATTTGAGCATTAATAAAGAGGTCTCTATTGGAAGTGTATCCGAAGACGTATCCCAAATTGGGTGAACTCCGTTATCAAACTTGTGTATGTGATTTCAGTGTTTTTGTTCTATTCTCACTTAGTTATATTGCAAGTTGTTTATCATTAAAGTGTATTGGATAAGATAAGTTAATTCACGTGTAATTTGAAACCAGTCAAGTAATCATTGCCATTTTCAAAGATCAAGTAGATGTTTATGTGTATTAAATATTATTTAACATTAAAGGATTTTTCAGATCAATTAATTTCCATTGTTTCGTTGAGGGTTTTTCTATTTAAAGTGTGGACATCATCTACTTCTACCATCTTTTGATTTTGATAACCTACTAGGGTTTTCTATAGGTGACATGTGGAAGGGTGACACTTTCCTTTAGTGTGCCATGGGAATTAAGGTGACCTATATATGATCATGGGCTATATCTCCTTGTAGGTTCCTCTTGATCATCAAGATTCTCTAACTATAGTTACAAGTTAATCCTAGTTTACATTGTGAGGAAAGAAATTTAGCCATATATTTTTCATACTCATGTTGTTTTATTCGAAAGTATACTTTTTATTGCTTTGGCATCATATTTAATAAGATAATGTTGCATTAATTTGTTGAAAGTTCATTTTATTTTCCTCGTGGCTATTACAGGAACACCCTCATCTTCTACATATTTCAAATAGGTTGTAGCACCTAAAATATCCAAGGGTAACTTTATTGTGGATAAATTTACCTCAAATTATATTATTAGTCTTAATGATGAGTTTGTTTCTTAAGTTGAATTCTACCAAGATCCTTGTTTGATTAGTATATTCTATAGACATTGACCCCAACTCTCACATCTTCATTAATGGATTCCTCTAGCCCGGAAGCCACTCTTAAAATATGAAGCTTATATCTATCCCTATGCTTGTGGCTATTTTATTATAGAATTTGACTTAGAAAATGATATAGATTACATTCTCCATTCTATCCATTGGTTCATGGGAAATGCAAGTTTGTGCATGAATCCCTAGGTCCCCTCTTTCAATTCCTCCACAAAAGTTCTCTCTCTCAAGTTTGAATATGGGTTATTCTCCCTAGTTTTCCTTTGTAGTCTCGGGGCCCATTCTCTATAGAATCCATCAAGACACTTGTGAAAATTTCACCTACATTCTCAAGACACTAGTGAAAGGATTCGTACAACCTTTGTAAGTTTATGCATTGAAATAAATATCATCAAAGTTCTTCCTAAGTAAAATCTAGCTAAAGGTGGGTGATATCACATGGAAACAAAAAATGGATTATGAACATGTAGCCTTCAGATATCGATCATGTTTTTCTCGTAAAAACATAGTAACATATTTCTTGAAACATAGCAAGAATCCATCTCATTACTCCTAGAAATCATCAAAGGAAGGATCAAAGAAGAAGTCTTTTAAACCCACTTTGTGGTAGGAATCTAAGGATCACCACTATATTATTAAAGTCACTGGCCCTATCAAGGAGGCATCACATGAAAATGGGGAAGATATTTTGATCAATGATAGTTTGAATTGGAAACCTCCAAGGAAACAATATTTGAAGATGGAATCAAAATGACAATTAAATCCAACCCATGAGGAGAAGAGAAAGACAAAATGTTTGTGCCATCTCCAAAGGAGGATTCATAAGAGATTCAACTCAATATGGGAATAGGAGGGAATCCAACCATTATGAAAACCTAAATCTTGAAGATACATCAGCTTGGTATGCATCAAATATTGAAATTGCATAAAAATACAAAGAGAAGTAACTCCATGCCTTGAGAATGAATGAGAAGCATCTTCAAGGGGGCAACCTCCTTTTACAATATAACAATTGCACAATATGAGATGATCTCTAAGACTATTCTCCTTAGTATATATAGGATACAAATGGTACAATTACAATTAAAGGGTCTAGTTGACCATTAAAGGGCCTTGCCGGCCATTAATGACAACACTGATATAAAAATAGAAATGTAATAACTAAATATCTAGGGCTTAACATACCCCTACACTTCAAACAAGTCTTTTCATCAACACTTGATTACCTGTGTATGTTTTTTCATGAAGAACTCATATTCCCATGTCGCCTCTTCTACTGGCAAGTTCGTCCACTTGATAAGGTGTTGAGTAATTGATCAATTTCATAGTTGCTTGATCCATGTTTCAAGAATTGTTTCTTATTCTAGTATGATTTTCCCTTCTTCATTAATCTCTAGTAAAATATTATGAATTGGGAGCTTGTTGTCAATTACCTTCTTTAAGAAAGACTCAAACATATAAGACTGGATGTACACATGAAGATGTAAGAAACTCCAATTTGTAATCCATACTTTCAATCCTCCACAACACCTTATAGGGACCAAAGTAGTTGGGTGCTAATTTATTTTCCTTATTTTTTTGCATGAGGGACACCTGTATGTATGGTTGTAACCTCAAAAATACCCAATCCCCCACTTCAAATTCCCTTTCCTTGATATGTTGGTATGCTTGTTGTTTCATCCTATTTTATGTTATATCCAAGTTGTCCTTCAATAGTTGTAGAACCTCTTGTTGATGCTCTATGTGGTCCTCTACTACTTGAAACTACGCTTTCCCTCTCAAGGGTGATGTGATGGATGGAGGTTGATAACCATAATGTACCATAAATGGGTACATTTTTTATTAAGTATGTAAGGACGTGTTGTACCTCCATTCTGCCAAGGTCTACCACTTGACCCATTGTGTCTGTTTATCAAATGAAAAGCAATTAAAATACATTTCTAGATATTTATTCATAGTGATCTCAATTTTCCCATCAAATTGAGGATAGTAACAGGAGTTATGAGCTAATTGAGCACCCAAACAAGAAAACAATTTAGTCCAAAAATTACCAATGAAAATGGGATCTCTATCTCTTACAATAATCTTGGGGATTCCATGTATCTTTTAAATTGTTTTCATGAATGTTGAAGCTATTGTACTTGCTTTAAAAGGATGAGAAAAAGGAGAAAAAATGGGCATACTTTGTGAGTCCATCCAACAATGCCATGATGTCATTCTTTTCTTTGAACTTTGGTAGACCTGTAATAAAATCCCTTGAGAGTTCTTCCCAAAACTGACTTGGTATAGCTAATGGTTGTATAAGACTTGGGTTCTTGATTGACTCTCCCTTATTCTATTGGAAAACCAAACATCTAGCCACAAAATTTTGAACATCGATTTTAGGACATTCCCATAAAAAATACTTCTTGATCATGTGGTAAGTTTTCAGGAACCCTAAATGTTCTCCTATAGGAGACTTGTGAAATCCCAAAAGGACCTTCTTTGAGTTGGGAATTATTACATAAATATAGGTGATCTTCATACCATAGTTAATCATTATTTCACACAAATTTATCTAATGCACTAAGGTTCTCTTGCAGTTGTTGAAATATCTTTCATACCTTCAGATCCTACTTCTATTATATCTTTTCTTCTTCCACCCAATCAGAATGTGCAATGGAAATAACACAAAGTAAACCCTCAGTGTCTTCTACTTTCCTTGAAAGAGCATCCGCGACAACATTTTTTCCCTTTTTTGTAGATAATTTCAAATTCATAGCCTAGCATATTTGTAATAGATTTTTGTTTCTTTTACGAAGATAATAGTTGTTCCAAGAAGTACTTCAAATTGTCACAATCCACTTTTACCTTGAAGTGTCTTCCTACTAGGTAAGGGAACCATTTCTTAATTGCATGTATTATGGCCAGCATTTCCTTTCCATAAATGGCTTTGAGTAAGTTCTTTCCTTTAAGTTGGTTGCTTTCAAAGGTAATGGATCTTCCTTCTTTCATTAAAGCTACACCAATGTCATGCCCTCGGGAATCACACTCCACAATAAATGATGTTGTGAATTCAAGTGTGACTAGGACATGAGTTTGACACATGGTCTCCTTAAGTTTTTCAAAAGCTTTGGTTTCTTCTTGAGTCCAAGAAAATGACTCCTTTTTCAATAACATTGTTAACGGTGTTGCTATTTGACCATAATTCTTGAAAAAGTTGGAGTAATAGATTTTCAATCCTAAGAATCCTCTTATATCCTTCAAGGTTTTGGGATTTTCCCATTCCATCATAGATTTAATTTTATTAGGGTCCACTTTAACGTCTTTATGAGATACAATATGATCCAAATGTTCCACTTCCTGAACCCCAAAGGAACACTTGGAAGGAATTGCATGTAGTTGTTTCTCCTCCAATAGTTTTAAGACCATGTCAACATGTTTTACATATTCTTCCCAAGATTTGTGTAGATAAGTATATCATCAAAAAATATTAACACAAATTTTCAAAGGAAGGGTTTGTAAACATAATTCATAAAGCTTTAAAATGTGGAAGGTGCATTAGTAAGGCCAAACGTCATCACCAAAAAAAAATAATGTTATTCATGTGTTCTAAAGGTTGTTTTGGGGATGTATTCTTGCCTCATTATGATTTGACGATATCCAGAACATAGAGCCAACTGGGTAAATAAAATTTCTCACTGCAATTCATCTAATAATCCATCAATGATAGGAATAGGAAAATTATCTTTAATCGTTATCGTGTTGAGCTCTATAATCCGAAAAAATACACCATGAACCTTCCTTTTTGTAAACCATCACCATTGGTGAAGAGAAATCACTTTTGCTAGGTTGAATGATACCAACCTCTAAGGTTTTTTGAACCATATGCTCGATCTCACTCTTTTGTGCATATGGGTACCTGTAAGGTATGATGTTAAGTGGTACACTTCTCGGTTGCAAATGAATAGCATGGCCATGATCTCAAGCAGGTGGAAGAAATTTAATCATCTCTCCAAATACCTTAGAATGATTGTCGATAAATTTTTGGAGATCCATAGGAACAAATGGTATAGATGTTCAAACATCTAGCGACTACAATTGTACAATTACACCATGGTGTCCCTTTTTTAGCAATTTTGTCATACTATTAGAGATTATCACTTTAGAGGGTTTCCCTTGGATACCTTTGAGTTCAGTTTTCTTTCCTTCCAAGGAAAATATCATGAAACGTTCTTGAAAATTAAGAGCCACTATTCCCAATCATTGTAACAATTGGACCCCCAATACAACATCAACACCACCCATTTGGATTGCAATCATTGGAGTATCTATTAAATAATCCCCCATAGTGATCTTAATACTATGGCACTTCCTTGAAAAATTTATGGAACCTCCATCTATAATTATTACTTGAAACTTTGGTGTTGGATATATAAATCAATTGAGAAATTTGGCTAATTTGCAATTAATAAACTTATGGGTACTACCAGAATCAATCAACATTGTTACCTTTTTCTTTCTGATATATCATTCTATCTTGAGAGTTTGAGGAGTGTTGATGTCATTCAATGCATGAAAATATATGGTTAGAGTAGTCTCTTCTAGTTCTAGAGATTGCGACAATTCTAGTTATTGATCTTCTTCCTCTTAACAATCTATTTAGAGTAATTTCCTATTAGCACACTTATGCCCCTTATTGTACTTGTTTTCACAATTGAAACATATATCCTTTTCTCTTCTTTCATCCATTTGTTGAGGTGTCAATATTGTAGGTTGAGTGAAGTTAGGAGAGAGAACATAGTCCTATCTATAGTTGATAGTGGTTTCCCTTTTAGTATCCATGTTTTTACTTTCAACTTTCCTTGCCACATTGAAAGCATGCTCTAGGAATTTAGGTTCCAATATATGCACCTCATGTTGAATGATGTCATTTAAAGTGCCCATAAAGAGATATAACAAATTATCCATTAGAATGTTCTTTACTCTGAGACTTCACTTTTGAAATTGTTGAATGTACTATCTAATTGGACCTCTTTGCCATAGATATATCAATTCACTAATATTGTGTTTCTCTTAATATCCTCATAATGTGCTATCAATTCACCCATAAAAATGGACCAAGAGACAGTAGAATCATTTTTCCATTGTCAAATCCATTGGTACTGGACAAATTGACCAAGTTCTAAGTACAAGGATGCAAGAGTTACCTTTTGTAAAGTTGGCACTTGGTGTAGATCAAATAATTACTCCATACAAAATATCTTTGTTATAGGATCTTTACCATCGAATTTTTCATATTGATCTTGGGAATTAAGTAGTTCCTTTGTCCCAAGTTGAACCCCCTGGATGATGTATATCTTGGAGTGATGAATGATCATGATTCTAGGACTCAATCTACATGTTCCCGAAATGTGTTAAAATATTCCCCATGTGTGACTAGGGTTAAACAATTTTATTTTCCTTATTTTGATGATTCCCTTGGGTCAAAATATCACTTTTAGGGAACCTCTCAACTAGGGTATGTAAGATTATGGATTCTATGGAATTTTGTAATTGTTCCATCTTTTTATTCATCCAATTTTCCATTTTATTTCAACTTCCATCTTTTGATCCATCCATTTTTCCATCTTCAAATTTTCCATTTTATTTTCATTTTCCCTTTTAAGGATTTCTTGTGAATATGCCAAATCAACCTTTTTCAACACATTATCACCCATGTGAATAAATTGGTTCCTTAATTGGGATACTTGGTTTCCTAAGTGTTCACATTCTTTAGGAGCCATGGATGAGTTCTCTAGAGGTTTAGTTGGCGTTGAATTTTTCCACCGCATCTTCCCATGTGAGCCAAAAATAATATTTAATTAGATTTATTCTCTATTTTCACTTTACCACACCTTTTGAATCACCTCAAATTGATCTTCCAATAAAAAATTATGCACATTCCAATTTAGCATACCTTTTTAAAACCCTAATTTAGACACCATTATGTAGGATAACCTTGCACTTGATATAAATATGAAATTTGTATACCTCCATGTCTGAAATTTTAGTCTATGTTAGCCTGATATGTCTTCTTTGAAATGCTACAAGTTTGACTAAATTTTGATGTGCTAAGAAAAGATTATGGCAACATTCCTAAAACTTGTTAATTTTGGCCTTTTTAGGAGAGAGAACTTGTATGTACTGCCATATTTCCAATTTTCATGAATACTTCTAAATTTTGACCTAAAATACTATGGTTCATCCTTTATTCAATACAACTAGTGGGACTCAATTTGGATATTTCTAGACTCATATATGGCTAGTTTACCTAGAACATTTGTTTGAGACTAGTTTTAGGACTAGTAAAAAACTCTTACTTCCATAGCATGTAAATTGATAAGTATAGTGAACCAGAATCTGAAATTTTTACCATAGTTACTTTTCTATGTCATTGTAGACTCCCAAAACTTTTGTTGTCTAAAACTTCCAAAAACATTTTATAGTGAATATCCAAGATGACTTGTTTGATGGAGCCAAATGCAAGGATGATATGCTCCAAAACCAAATGTTATGCACCAAACACCCAAATAGCATAAAAATATAAAGAGAAGTAACCCCATGCCTTGAGAATGAGAGAGAAGAATGCTTGAGAAGCCTCTTCGAGGAGGAAACCTCCTTTTACAATATAACAAATGCATAAGATGAGATGATCTCCAAGACTAGGTATCCTTAGTATATATAGGAGACAAATGGTACAATTACAATTAAATGATCTAGCCAACCATTAAAGGGCCTAGTTGACCCATAAGGAAAACAATAATATAACAATAAAAATGTAATAACTCAATATTTAGGACTTAACACAGTGATGTTTGAAGATCCATCTAAGTTAGAAATTTCAACTTGGATTGAAGTGGAAAATATGAGTGTAGTAGCTTGTATTGCTATTAATCAGCAAGGGGGAGCTCTCAAAATGCATAAATAAAAACAAGAAAAGCACTAATCAAAGTGCCACATATTACCTTATCTGGTGAAATATAGCACAAGTCAAGGAAGCCACACTACTCGTGAGTTGTTTAAGTAAGTCAAGGAAGTTTTGATCCATACCTCTTTCCTTTCTCTCACTCACAAGAATACCCATCCCATGGCATGGATCTTCTTTGCTCCACCTTCTACATGTCTCCACAGGAGTGTACTTTGAAGTTTTGAGCTAGCATAATTCATATCGCCCATATTCGATTCATCCAATCTGATAGCACCATAGATAATAATATTATATATTGTACAATTTGATACAGTCAATCTGCATTATACTCAACACATCAAGATATAACAACAAGGGATATTACATGCATTTATATGAAAATATTAGCTTAATCCTATTTTTGGTCATTCTGAAATGTTGAAAAAAATTGAATTTTTTGAAAGGAAGCTTTCTAAATGATCATTTTTAGATAAGTGACTATTTGAAATCAAAGTAAAAGGTTCTCATAGTTGTGAGATTACATCAACTTCATTCAACTCATGTATTCTTATTACACAAAAGAAACCATTTGTTTCTCAAGCGTGGGTGAAGCACTATCTACTTTACTAGTTTCTTTTGAAGGGATGTTTCACATTTCATGATTGCGTTGAGTCATCTATCTTATATTTTAATGATGTTCTTTAGAGTATTGAGAAAAAAGTTTTCATTTCTATTCATGCTTCCACACTCATAACTTAAATAATGCAATTTGTTTTAGGTTTTCCTTTGATTTGCATCATGGAATCAAATCAATAGTTCTCGTATTTGTATCAACATGTATATGCAAATCATTGTGTATGTGCCAACTCGTCAAGTATTAGGAGGCATGCCTTGGACCACGAATAAGGAGCCACTATTCAACTCCCTAGCTTATTAGAACCTTTTATTGTCTCAATGCTTTGAATGAAATGAGCAAAAGTAAGATCAAGTCCCTAGTTATGGATTGTTGTTTAATTTATGATTAAATTAGTCAAACTACACAAATTGGTCGCTCTAAACCATAGTAACCAAGCAATTCGTGATGGAAGAACACAATAAGGATTTGATCTTTGTAAACAACAATCTCCTAGAATGAAAGCATATATGAATTTTACTAGTGAGAATGAAAAAACAATTTGCAATAACTAATAATTATCAACATGTCCTAGATAGTATGATTGTCAACACATAAAACATACCGACACTAAATTATAAACAAGTTTCAAACAAATAACAAAACCATTACACAAAATTGTTTAATTGTGTATTTATTATTGGTACAAATGAATTGAGCTAAAAAAAAAACACAATCTAAAAAATGTACAATATCGTTGTTGCTCAACAAACACAATTATATAAAACTTGGTCTCGTTAAAAAACACAATATGCTAAATTGAAAAGCATTTGAAATCATTTAAAAATGAAAAGGTACATATTTATACAAGCTAGAGTGTTCAAAAGCAATTAATGATACAACTACATAGTTGGGCTTGATTACAACAAAGAAGAGAAATAAATCTCTTAAATCTTGAAAGTGGGGCAATTGGGAGCACATTGAATTGGTGTTATCTAAATATCTTCTAAAAAACCTTCTCATTAAAATCTAGAAAATAAAAAAATTACAATAATTAAAAAAAAAATACATCCCAATCAAAAAAAACACATCTATATATATATATATATATATATATATATATATATATATATATATATATAACACATTTTAATTAATTTTTAATCCATAAACATTACATTAATCTAAAGTGGAAAAATATTCCTAATAAAACAAGTATTGTAAAAATTATTTTACTTAAAGATTATTTCATCAAAATTGTTTTACTTGAAATTTTCAATCCATGGTAGATAGATAATTATCGATTGACATGGGATAATCTTTAAATAAAATAATTATGACGCAACTTATCTTAATAGAAAAGTAGAAAGCTTCGCTTCGTATTCCTTGGAGAAGTAATCGAAAGTGTTCTTCCCGAAAGTCCCTTCCATTTCCACTTCAATTAACATCAATATAAAGCAATATAATTTATTCCTCGTGCAAAGAATTTCTTACAAAAATAGCTTTGAAAAGTTCTCCCGGGACCGGGACCAGTTTGCCGATTTATGACTCTCTTTAACTTTATGCGTGGAATCCAAATAAACAAAATTCTCCAATTAACATAAAGTTATTTTCCTCCATCATATTATCACTAAAACTAAATATTAAAATGATTTTGAATGTGATTATCTATTTTTAAAAATACAACTTTGAAAAGAGTTGAGAATATTAAAGTCTAATGAAATCTCAACAATGAGATATGTCAGATAGCAATCTGGTTGTCCCCATTGTTGGTCACCATTGTCAGTTGACATACTGAGTGATGATAGGTTTTCCCACTATGTAAAAAATTCATATGAAAGTGAAAACTGGATCATGAATAAGTAGCCTTTAGATGTAGATCATGTTTTGCCTATAAAATCATAGCAACATCTCTCTTGAAGTGTAACAAGAATCCATCTCCTTACTTCTAGAAACGAATAAAGGAAAGATCAAAGTAGAAGTCTTTCAAGCCCACTTTGTGGTAGGAATCTAAGAATCACCACTATATGATTAAAGTCATTGACCCTATCATGAAGCCATCATATGAAAATGGGGAATATATTTTTTTATCAATGATAGCTTGAGTTCAAAACCTTTCAAGGAAACAATATTTGAAGATGGAATCAATATGACAATTAGCTCCAACCCATGTGGAGAAGAGAAAGAGGAAATGGTTGTGCCACCTCCAAAGGAGGATTCACAAGAGCATTCAAATCAATATGGGAGCAGGAGTGAAAAAAATCCTTACGAAAATCCAAATCCTGAAGATCTATCAACTATGTTTGAGGATCCATCTAAATTATAAATTTGAACATGAATTGAAGTGGAAAAAATGAGTGTAGTAGCTTTCCCTTCTATAAATTAGCAAGGAGGAGCTCTCGGAATGGATTTACCTACTAAATCATTAAAAGCATAAAGAAAAACAAGTAATGTACTAATCAAAGTGCCACATATTAACTTATCTAATAAAATATAGCACAAGTCAATGAAGTCACACTACTTGAGATTTATTCATGTATGTCCTAGCATTAGCAATTAAGTTGCAATCTCACCCATTGTGCCCTAGTGTGCACTGCAAAAATATATGGAAACTCTCAAGTATAACACTAGCTTGAAACAAACTAACTCAATATTAATCACAAGTTGGGAGCTCACTTTCCAAAGGAATATTTAAGTAGGCTTCCTATTCACCTTAGTCCCTCTTGCTTCTAACTAACCAACTTCAACTGTCTTGGCTTATGACGAGGCACTTTCATCGCTTAGGTTTGTGACTATTCATCGTACTCCTCCAATTTGCAATGAGGCATCACAATCCTCTCAATATGATAGATTGAACTAACACTAAGGTAAGGCTTCATGTTTGTGACTATTCACCATACTCCTCCAATTTGCAATAAGATGCCACAATCCTCTCCACGTGATAGATTGAACTAACAATAGGGTTAAGGATTCACAAGCCTCCAACACTAGAAAAAGACATATTATGAGCTAAGCTATCCGAGCATGGTTTTCCTACACTCAAAGGTAAGAAGCAACATAACACTACATTCAATTGTCCAAGCCTATTCCTCTCACAAGGGTGAGATGAAGGCTTTTATAATTTTTTATTTGATTGATCTTCATTATCCTTCCAAGGGTATGAACACATGAAGGAATAAATTAAGTACATACAATGTTAATGACTATTAATATCCCCCTAGGTCACACATGGAATCTAAGGCCTATTTACAATTGCAAAGACAATATTTAATGACAAAAAAAGGTGCTCTAAAATTTTAACTCATTCTTATCACCTTTTCAACCCCTTTACTAAAGTAATTTGCAATGTTTAACTTGGTCAAATGATCATCGATGTATCATCCTTAATGTCACATCCCCACAGCGTGCCTTATGATCGTACACCACTCGAGGGCATGAAACACTACAATGTTTCTCACTTGGATGGTTGGCAACATGAAGGAAACTTCGTATAGACTATGCCTTTTCACCTAGAACATACCCATACTTCGTTCTACACTTCCAGAAAGGCACACTCCTACTCTAGTGCAACTCTTGCATACTTAGACATTTGTTAAAAACTTTAACACTTAGTCATATTTAAGAATGCATCCATGAACATGTGAAGCCAAGAGAACGACAACGAAACATACAAGAGAAACATAGATATAGTGTGAGTGGCATGAACTATTCCTAACACCTGACGAAGCCTTTGTTATTACAGAACAATTATAGCATGAGCACTACCGGCTCGGTTTACAACTTCGACAAAATCACACGACTCACCTCACCTCACCTCACCAAAACACTCATGAACAGATCTTTCACATCTAGACTCTATGTTGCAACTGCGTGATGTCCTCTTCCACTTGATTGAGATAGAGGATGACTTAGTAGCCTATATGGCTTCTATAGGCTATAGTCAGTAAAGAAAGTGAGTCAAGGGGGGTTTATTTAATGCCACTTAGCTAGGAGATGTTATGTTCTAAACTGACATTAAGTAAACGAGTAAATTATTAATTACTTCCACATTAAAAATGAGTTTTAATGTTTAGGTAAAAATTAAAAGGGGAATAAGAGTCATTCTTGATTTGGTCAAAAAGGGGAAAGATCTAGAAGGCTTCACTTTGGCTTATGATTTGATCTCTTATTTGGAGTGCTATTGAGAGCCAATTTTTCCTTGGGGTTTTGACAAAACCATTCCATTGTTGGTTTGGTTTCGGTGGTGCAACATCTACCCTAGCTAAACAAGAGGGGGATCCATCTAGGATTTCAATTGGAGATTCATCTTATTGTAGGTTGTCTATAGTTAGAGGTGCAGAAAATTGCCCAAGGGAGCCGATTTATCTTTTTGCAGGATTGGAGGGGCCAATTGGTAATTTTGAGAGGCCATTTTGTTTGTTGGTGGGTTTATCTCTGTCACAACAACACCGTGAGGAACTATGAGGGTTTCTTAAGCAGGTCGTGAGGCTGGAGGAGGCTACAACTTGGTTTTGATAGGGCCACAGAGAAAGGAGGGGCCACGAGGCTACCTTAAGGGGTCGATCCATCCCCTTTTGTAGAACAACGAGGTAGAGAAGGAGTCGTGGGGTTTGTTTGCAGGCCACTTAGCTCGGGAGGAGAGCCATAGGCTCTTAGGGCTCAAACAACGAGGGATTGCAGTGGGACAAGTGCCCTATTTGCAGAGGTTGTGGGAATTAAAGGGGGAAACGATCAGATTGGAGAGGTATTTTAGCATGGGAAACAACCTTTGAGGAGATATTTGTGTCACACACCCACTATCGTAATTTTTAGAAATTTTGGGTTAATCTCCCATACAGGAGAAATCTCCACAAACCCTTATTAGCGAAATGCCAATCCCTGACTCTATACCAGGATTCAGGGTTCCTTCTATTGGGGTTTTGACACCCGCGATATCTTGACAACTACAAACACCGATCTCCGATTTGTCCCATGGTCATCTCAGCCCTACGTGGCTAAGCCTTTGATCCATACGACCGGTTCCTGTCTGACCCTATGACAGCTTCTCGTCGGGGTTTCGGAGTTTGTGGTGCCGAAGTGCCCATGTACCCGGAACTCCCGATTCTCCGATGTGTTCCTAGCGCATTGGCTTTCCGGGCTAAGTCCTGGTCAATACGACCACGACGTTCACAAGACCACATTCTTAATGCTTGTCGGGGTTTGGCGCCTTTCAATGTCATGGCGCACCTGTCCCCTGGGCTCTCGATGTGTCTTGACACTGGCTAGTCCCCTTGGCTATACCATGGCCCATGTGACCACTTACCATATGACTGTCGCTGTATAACCTTCCGTCGGGGTTTCGGTATTTGCGATGACGCAGAACACATATACCCGGGACTCGAGATATCCCAATTCCTGATTCTCTTCGGATGCTCGACACGCGTCCCTTGGATCAACGGTTCATGATCCTATCGGGAAATCGCGGGTCACGATTTCCTGTTGCACAATTCCTTACCATCGAAAACTCCGATGAACAAAACGCCGACGGGGCTCGATCCTTTGCCACCTATCCTCGCAGACGGACGGTGTCGATCCCATCGAGAAATCGCGGATCGCGATTTCCTGTTGCGAGCGTTCCATGTCCTTGGAAACTCCGATTTCCCGATCTGCAACTTTCGTCCGATCTCTGACACTTGTCCCGTGTGAACGGATGGCTCGGATCCTATCGGGAAATCGCGGATCGCGATTCCGGATGGCAAGATTTCTATGTATTCGAGAACCCCGATTTCCCGATCCACGACTCCACGGGATCCTCTGACATGCATCCTCGAACCATGGACGGTCCAGATCTGATCGGGAAATCGCGGATCGCGATTTCCTATTGCAAAGGTTCCACACTTCCCAAATCTCCGACTCTTCGGGATCCTTTGCCACGTGTCCCTACTGTTTGGACGACTCAGATCCCATCGGGAGATCGCGGATCGCGATTTTCTATTGCAAAGGTTCTACACTCCCCAAATCTCCGACTCTTCGGGATCCTTTGCCACGTGTCCCTGATGTTTGGATGGCTCAGATCCCATCGGGAAATCGCGGATCGCGATTTCCTATTGCAAAGGTTCTACACTCCCCAAATCTCCGATGAGAGAAATCCCGATGCCTCCCAGAACGCTGACACGTGTCCTGCTGAGGTTTAACGGCTAGGATTCATTCTCGGGATTTCGAGAACCACAAGCCCTCGACCATCAGACTCAACAAAACCCCAATGAATCTATTATCCCGACTACTTCTCCGGGATGTTGACACGTGTCCTTCCGAGATCAACGGCTAGGACTCTTTCTCTGCACATTAGGGTGTAACTCCAGCGCAATTTCTTGAGATTTGACGGCTGTCGGGATTATGATCTAGGATCCGACGATTCAGATCATTCCCCCTACACGCTTCCCTACCCGAGGCTATACTTCGTGCAACTCTTCCCGATCCAACGACTGATGGGTAATTTAGACCGAGATCTAACGGTTCAGGTTCGTTCTTTTGGGTCTTGGGAGGTACAATCCCAATCTCTCGTTGCTCACGATGATAGAAGGCAAGGGGCAAGGTATGTAACGCCCGCGTTACTTTCGTCAATCTAATGGTCGTGAATGACTATGGTTCACCCGACGAGATCTCATCCGTCGACTTGTCACTCCTCACAACCCTACTAACTTGGAACCTTAATAAAATCGTTCCTCCTCGTGCAGGGTTAATAAGGCCTGTATACTCGAGTCCTTGTTCTAGGTTCTCAGTGGACCTTTCCAAGGAGGAAATCTCTGTGAAGAGATCCCTACCGGGGCATTYCSGGAAGYAGATAAAGGAAGACAACTTCCCGAGGACGGCTGAACATGATTAGATTCATCTATCAACATAAATCGAGCACGGTTTCCTTCGTGTTAAGCATATATCAACTCATTCGTATCAAGCACTACGCGGACATTCTCATACTGAAATCATTGACAAATTCATGGTTCTATGAGCTAACATCTACTCCATATTAACAATCATTGTACAGACAATTCTTTCACAGAAAACATTTACAATTCCACAAGTCCATGAATCATATGTGACAGCATGTAAATTTCAAATGCAATATGAGCAAAACACTTATCAGAAATACTTCAGAAATGGAAGCAACTGCTGAGAGGGGTGCTCGTTTCCACCCAACCGTAGGCGTAGCGACTCCTAATGGATTTACCACTAGCCACCCCCGAGCTGAGACCACGATGTACTGAGACCTGCGTCTCTCTGTCTGCCAGTGCCCAGGAGCGAAGGTTGCAATCCTCCCTCTCTACGATCACTCTCTCTGCGTAAAATTGCCAGAGTTCCCCTCGCATCTCCCCCCTTACAATCGCTTCTGCCATATGCCTTATCCTCTTGCGAGGTTGCGTGTGGCACGATTACCCTCACGCTGGTCAGTCATGATGGCTCTACGGATAGGCGGTTCACCTCCCCATCCCTCATCAAGCCATCCACCTACCAGCCTGCAAGGCATTTATTTCAGGGCTAGCGAGCCGCTTTTGGTTCTCCAGGCCATTGGAGTCCAAATATGGTATTCAATTATTGGTGGAAGTTAACGCCCCTTTTTCAAGGTGCCCTCCACCACCATCGTGGTCTCTTTTCCGCACATCCCCTCTCAGCAGTTCTGCAATAAATTCAAACTGTTATTTACATTTATTGACCTCTTCCTGCGGGTCCATTTACATCACATATTCATACTTATGAGTTTTGCCATAGT